>JAQGAD010001555.1:0-18609 GCA_034696625.1 Isotomurus palustris | reverse complement strand
CACAAGCAATATTCGACCCACACTGACTTAATAAAGTTTGGTTGCTAATCAGCTAAACCGATCAACCGGTCCCTTAAATGACAAAAAATGTTTTGACTGATTGATCCTCATCCTATGATCAATGACAAATGACCATATACTATACGCTAAATATAACAAATTGAAGCTATCAGCTCTGCAATTTTTCACAAGTCTGATGGAGACCTGCCTCATGCGTAATAATTTCACGTGCGTCCTTTTTTACAGTAACGATTCAAAGGATCAAGTCATTCCCGTCTGAACACGCCGCTGCCGACGATTTGTGTTACATATTATGCATGTTTCTATGATTATTTATTACTTCAATGCGGCAATGGGGTGGGCGATTCATTCTTGCGTAATAATCATAAAAAGAATTCGACCAAATTAAACTTTTCTTCATGGAACAACCTAAATTCTAGTATCCCAAAATATGAATAACTGTTGTAGTTACCAATGGTGTGCTTGGTGCTGCAACCTGAAATTTCCAATGTGCTGTCGATGCTGCCTGTGTTCCGATTGCTGCAAGTGTCCTCCTCCGATGATGCCTTGCTACTGTCCTCCTCAGCCACTCCCACCTTTACAATGCATGGGCCCACCTCCACCTCCAATTAGAATCATTCGGGAGAAAGTCCTCGTCCCTGTTCCATTTCCCGTTTGTTGCAAACCCAATCCTTGCCTACCTTCTTGCTGGAGAGACCCTCCAGACATGTGTTGTGCAGAAGTACCTTCTTACTGTTATCCTTCGCACTGCATTCCTTACCAGTGTCAAAGGGATGAAAATTCCTGTGGAGATTCATTAGGGCCAGGGTACAATAAGACACAAGGATACTCTTGTCGAAAAGATACCCATCCCTGCCCTTGGCCTGATAAGAACAAAAGGTAATTTTAGTCTAAATCCATGAAAATCTTTTTTATCAAGTGATAAAAGCAGCATGTGGTTTGTATCTTTCACTTGTGTCAACAAACATTTTTGTTATATTGTCAATATGTCAATCAGGATCTTTAAGCATGGAAATCCAATTATCCCCGGGTACAGAGGACACATCCCAGGATTTAAACATCATTCTGCTGGAAGGACTTTCGGACAAGCGACGAGAGACACTTGTTGCATCATGTCTCAATGGAGTACCTGTTGCCCTGAATTGCCCTGTAGGATATTTGAACAATAAAGCAACAAAAGCATTGAAGAAGACATGGAATGGCTTCATTAATAAAATAACAAGAATATTTAACAGAAGTTGCATCGTTATTTGCACTTCCTGAGCTAAAATGATGGATGTGATGTAATATGGAATTAAATTTACAAGTTAATTAATTGCATCTCACCATAACATGAGATAATGTGCCTTTAAACTAATAAGTGGTGATTTGATAAACGCGAAATAATTTGCGGTAAGAAGATTAGTTGGCAAAATGGTTCACTCGATGGCATGAAATCATTTAATTAATAATTATTATTAGCAATAATAATTTTGATTTTATTGCAATGCTAAAATATGAATTAATTCTTCTTCAACCCAATTAAATTTTGTAAGTAACAACTGGAAATAACCGTTTTTTGTCTTACACTTTTAACCACAAGACTTAACACGGGAAGCTGCGTGTAACCACTTTCTACCCTATTAACTATTAAAGACATATGATATCAGCGATGAATTGGCCTCTGTAATTAATTACTGTAATGATTGGAGAACTTTCCTTGTGAGTTTGTATAATGTAATAAGATGATCTGTTACTTAATTATTATTCAATTGCACACATTCATGAACGATTCATCACTTCTTGGAACAAAATGAATTTGAAATTTATTCTTGTTGTAGCTGTAATTGCAGCTTTTGCTGTGTTACAATCTGAAGGGAGACCTAATCGACGATGGATCGATGAGAATGAGGTAAACTATTTTGACCCATAAATTAATCTATCCATCAAGTTTCTACCTTTTCATCAAATAACTGAAAGCTCGTTTAAATGTATTTTAGCCTGAAATTGATGATGAAGAGAATTCAGAAGATTTGGAGGCTAATGACGAAGATGACTTGGTGCGAAGATCTGTAGGTCAAGCTCAGTACTCCCAGTTCCCGGAATTTCCCAATCGGGATTCCGATTCTGGAGAATGGAGCCAGGAAACACAGGATAACAACGATGAGTCCCAGCAATCACAAGGCAATGATGATTTACAGCAATCCCAGGGCAATGATGATTTTCAGCAATCGCAATCCCAGGGAAATGAATACGAACAATCTGCTGGGTTTGGTAAAGAGGAAATTGAGCCAGTAGTAGAAATAGAGCAATCTCCGAACTACGGGGAACAAACTCAAGGACAAGAAAGAAGTGAAGAACAGGATTACTTAGCCAAGCAACCTTCCATCAGTCGACCCGATAAGCCTTACCAAGAAAAAAACTCGATTGAGGAAGAGGAAAAGCCTAAACCTTCGTGGTGGAGACGATTGGGATCTTCTATCAAAGGGGCATTCAACAGGATAGGAAGAGACTACAACTACAGGGACTAAACCATTAAGAATCATATATGTGTCACCGCATTCATTAACGATGGGTTAATTATTATTGATCTTTAAAATTGGAGACTAAATTGTGAATTAATTGGCGATAGCGATTGGCGACCAATAAATTAATAAGTAAATTCGATTTGGCTTTTCTGATCGTTCGAAGGGAACGGCATAAATTCATCGTTTCGAGCATTCGATTATTATTTCGCTATTCAGCACTAAGCATTAAATTATAGTCATCATTCTCATCAATGCCCAGAGTGATAACCTGCATGATCACGCTACTGAAACACCACAAAGATATATGTATCATTTGTGCATTTTTTTTGTACATTCGGTTCGATTAGTCATATTCTTGCAATACGGATATGAGTCATAAAACTGAATATTTCCATAAATAACTATTATGTTTTAATTGACCACATTTAACTTGTAACTTAATTAGTAATAATAAAGTGGTAATCTTGATTAAGGCATATAAGATTCCTCAGTTCACTCTTTGCATTCAGTTCATTTTTACACTTATTCACTAAATCTTCTCATTTAAGCAGAATTTATGTCCTTAAAATCCTGAATCATAAAACTCTGGCCTTAATTACTATCTTCACAACTTCAAATATCTGAAGATCACAACCATGCCAGCAATTTCGGCATTGATTGTTATTGGGCTTGTTTCCTCGTTAGCAGTCTCTGACGGCAGACCGTATTCGGTAAGCGTGTTTTGTAGGGCCCTTATAGTTTTATTACTTTTGCTTATCAATTCCTGAATGTAAGTAATAAATGACATGAAATCAGGGTGAATCCGATGAAAGAGAGGATTACAGTTCGGACTTGTCGGAGTTATCTCGCAGAGCTGCCCCACCGAGTGGATTATTCCCTGCATTTCCTGGCGATGAGGAATATCCGGACGATGAAGAAAATGAACCATCCACTACTCAGAATTACGTGATTCCACCGGCGGATGAAACACCTGAGGAAGCCGCTGAGATTCCAAGCAAAGATTCATATGTTCCATGGTACGAAAAAACTGGAAACTGGCTAAATAAAAGCTTCAAAACGATTAAAGAAAAGGTCCCTGATACTGGTGAAGCTAGGGGTTGGTTTAAGCGTCAATTTAAAAAAATTGATGGATATTTAAGAGGTAATGATGCACAGAAATAAATAATTCAGCAAAAGAAATCAATTGAAAAAGGGGGTATTGGAGAGTAATGAGAGAGTATAAAATCATTTATGTAAAGTTAACATTGTCATTTTAAAACTATCATTGAAATACACAAAAATGTTGAAATATTTAATAGATTGTATTATATTTAATATAAAAAGTCATTTGTAGTGTCCGGGAAGATAAAATAAAATGCAGAGCTGGTTCTTTCGAAGCAGTATTCTAGTATTCTTAATTCTACACACTATTATATAAAAAGGAAGGGCTTTCACTCGCTCTCATCACTAATACTGATATCCATTATTTCACATGGTATAACTTCCTTTTTCCTTGCAAGCGTCACTACACGACAGAGGAAAACTTGGACGGTAAGCAGAGGCAGGGTAACTTGAAACGTTGTTTCCATTTGCATTAATTTTCGAACGTCTTCATTCTAAACACAGAAAGAAATTAGCTCACGATATATTACATTACGTACATTGCTTAGCCAAATGAATATCAGTTTTACCAACATCCACGGTTGATTATCCGTCGTAACTATGATCTGCTCAAGTAGTTGCAGTAATCTGAAAGTTGAGTCTATATCAGAGTAGTTTATGATCTGTTCCTTTCCTGCTTTACTTGTCACATCGCACAATCGATTCAAAGCCTTTTGTAGAACACGAATTACTTCAGCCAGAATCATTTTCCGTATTCGTATGGGTTTCAGCCGATCTATAATTTCATGCGCAAAATTTCCTCGTAAATGTCCATTCACGCCCTAAGATAACAAATTAAAAATCAGACACGTGTCGCATTGAATTCTTTCCAAACTTCAAGGCACTACATGATCAGCAAATCAATCACTACATTTCCTTACGTACATTATCATCGTATTTATGTGACAAGAGTTCTCCAAGTCCAGAAACGATCAAATGAATTCCAAGTTGATTCAAAATGTTATCTTCAAACTTATTGAGATCTCTCGTCTCAATGAACTTCCCGTATAATTCCGACACAACAAATGCAGCTTCCAATACAAGTTTGTTCTTCTCTGAATCTAATTCGTCCCCTTTTGTCAATAATTCTATCGTAAACTTATTTACAGCTCGTACAGCCAAAATAACTTGGTACACGATCGTGTCACTGATGTTAGTAGAAAACAGGAACTTCTCAGCGAAATTCACCGATCCTTTTAGCCTCACAGCTATGGCCTCGATTTCCGTGAGACTCTCGAATGTCTCAAGTGCAAATGATTCAAACGCAAGGTTTCCTGATACACAGGGACTAGAACTGAATGCTAATTCTTCTTCTTGCCTTGCAAAAATTATTGGAGCACTATCAACGCACACCTGTTCATGTCGTCGCCCGTTTCTAGATGCCACTTCCACTTCCAACTCCTTCTCAGCACTTACGAAAGTACTCACTGTTGTTATTGTTGTTGTTGTTGTTGTTGTTGTTATTGGGATCGGAGCACAAGGACGGGAACAGAACCCCACCCACTCAGACTCTGCTTTTCCTTTCGCAGGTGCAACAGATGTGTCGACACAATTTTCGGAGTAGGTCGCCGTGTAGAACTCGTCGAAATAACCAGTGTCGTTATCAAGAAGTGAAGGCGACCCCGACATGATGACGAAGCAGTCTACGCGGAAGAATGGTAGAAGATGAATGACAATAACTCACCCACACTTTCTGCGAGGAGGAGAAAAGTGACACACACTCATCCTTCAGACTTTCTCCTTCCCGATTATCCCGACTCTCTCGACCTTCGACGCTTCCTTCTGATCGCATGGCTCCGTCCAATTAAGAAGACAATCCACTTCCCCAAATTAATTGACTTCTGTACACGGAAGACATCCCACTACACTCCTTATGACACTTGACACAAATCATTGAAAGTTCAGCTTAGACTGACTATAATAACCTGCTTGCTTTATAGACGCTTAGACGCGGAAGTGTTCCCGTTTCCGTTCTTGGATTATGTAAAAGACTTTCTGTAGCTGTAGACAAATATAAAGGTTAATTCGAACTATTCGAAGGGACTTGTAAAGACTTCGAGGAAAATTGGGACTGTTCTTTTTTAACTCCAAAAGGACTAACACTAGGATTTAGCGTTGCGTCATGATGAAAATTAAACTTTATCCGGAAGAATTCATTCCTGTCAGATTTGCCTTCAAAAAAGAAGTGGAACAAGCAGATAACCCTCTGCATTTTTTAAGGATTTACTTGAGGTTTGGATATGCCCTGTATTTCATCCCGTTCAAAGTGGTTTATGTCAAGAAGAGCGGCGTTTATTGTATCAAGTCTAGTGAGTTTCATAAGGTACACAACAACAATACTAATATTTCAAATTCTAGAAGAATTACTTGTGATTTTGGAGTTACTTTCAGGTGACTTGTGGGATTGTCCACGGGCTCTCATCTGTAAGATTCTTACTGGCTGTGCGAGATGAACTGTACTGCCATTCGGGGTCCGAGCAGCAGAGTCCTGTTTTATATTTCGAAATAGGTCGATCGATGATGACTTTTATATACATGTCTGCCTTCAAGTACTCATTTTGGGTGAATAAGCGTCTGTTCTGTTCGATTATTAATGACCTCGAGAGATTGAAGCACCTGAACGTGGTTAGGAAATCACGGTGTCTGAGGGTAGCGTGAGACAATAATAAATTCTTACTTTATGAAGTTCGAGTAATTTTTTGTAATAATTGATTAATGCTTTGACCTTAGACAAAGGTGTGTTCAACAATGCTTTGCTTTCTTTACGCTGTGACGCCTATAATAAGCGTCTGTGTTGGATCTGGAGCTATTCATATTGATAACTGGAGTCCTGTAAATCTTATGGAAGGTTATGCAGGGACAGCCAGACAGACGTTTTTCCTTGAGACAAATAAGAATCCTTATCCTATAGATCAGTTTGGAATCGGGACTTATATCTTAGTTGTGATTTATGGCGTCATGAACTTTTACTATTTCCTCGGGGGACACTTTTTCGACCTGAGTGTTCTCATGGGGGCTCTTACTTTGCGACACTTGGCGGAAAGCTTCTCTACAAGTGTGAGGCTGATTAGAGATTCGATGGACGCAATCAAAGTCAGGAAATAGAAATAATCATAAATAACTGAACAATAATTGTACTTATACGCGCGAGCAAAAGGTTTACCAAATTCGTATGTACACGTGAAGGTGAACGAGGAGTATGAAACATTGAAGTGTTTCTCTAACAAGATCAACCGAGCACTTGGATGCATTACATTCTGCTTCGTAATTGAGGCTTTTCCTTACTATGCGACTCATTTGGATGATATTCTTACACTAAATGATGGATATGCAAAGTTCCGGTATATCTTTTACATTTTGAATTTCCTCTTGATTCTTGTAATTGCTTCTGATGTCGCTTATCAGGTAATTATATTCAGGCTACACATTATGCCATGAACACCAGTATTATTAGACATTTTTTAATACCTACTTGAATATTGATTCTAGGTTGACTTTTATCGTGCTTGGATTGCTGAAGGAAATAACTCTATGAAAGTTCCATGTCAAAAATTGATAGTGCTAATTCACGAGCTGTCAAGCAAGCCAGTGGGGCTTCAAGTCGGTGGAATCGTCACTATTTCATATGGTTTCATTGGAACGGTATAAGTGAACACTTGATTGTCATCAGAAATTTTTATATCGGTTCCATTAACTTTTTTTAAATATTTAATAGATGGTCAGCATCGTCATTACGTACGCAGTAATTATTCTACAGTTTAATTATTCCACTACTACTAGTGTCAATAGGCTACACGAAAAAAGAGCAGCAGTCTGCTAAAAGTGAATGTTCAGTGTTCAGTCTGTTCAGTATTGTTTTGTCAGTCAAAATCTGATGTCATTCAACAAAGAAGATTGTGGTAATTGTTACAAAAACACATGTGTGTGTGTATGGAATCTGAATCTGATTGAATAACGAAAGAACAACCACAGGTTAATCCTCAATAACTATTGATCAAACTTTGCAAGTGACAGCCAAGCTTACCTACGCTTCGTTAGCTCCACGTCTGGTTTCCCAAACACGAACTTTATTTTTTCGCCCATTCCACAGAATCAGTGTTTCAGTTACAAGACCAGCGACAGGTGATTTTTGTCAAGCCTGAGTATGGAGACTCCACATTATCTAAATGGAAGTCCTAGACTGCAAACTGTGACTGTAGATTCAAGAACTATTGCGCCCGTGCATATATCCAACGATACTTCTGGTAATTCAATAATTTCTATTCTTGTTGCTGGTTTAAAAATTGAACCTATGCTATGCACTAGGTTCCGAAAAAGAGAAAGGGCGACACAGAGCTCGTCACCTTGAAAATACCAAACTAAGGAGCAGTTCTTGTGCAGGTTATTTGAAGTACTTCATAAGATTTCTAAGATTTAATCAATTCCTGCTGACTCTACTAGCTGTAATAATTATTATATTGATTGTTGTTCGATTGCTACTACATTTCCAACTAATTTGAAACTGTGCCTGTTATCTCCGAATCAAACAAATGACTGGTAGTTCACGGATGCACGGTGGAATAAATCAAATATTATAATGCTCTCTATCACAGTCTTGACGGTCATTCATTTGGATTTTTATTAGATATGACAATGCCTTCTAACAAATCCTTGTGTTGGAATACGAAAGATAAAATTACAAGTAAACTGAATTAGATACCAGCCAACTCTTCTTGAACTTTCTTCCACACACTCAGAGCGCCGTGTTCAGGGCGGTATTTCACGTTGCAGCCGTCCGGAGCAAGGCGACCGTCAGCCTTCAGCTGTTCATACTCAGGTCGTTCCCACTTGGTGAATCCCCACTTCTTGGAAACGAAGATCTGCATTGAGGATAGCAAGATTAGAAAATCTACTTACACAAGGCTAATCTACGTAGTTCACAATATGTCACCTTCTGACGTCCTGGGAACTTGAACTTCGCTCGCCTCAAAGCCTCAATGACGGAAGCCTTATGTTTATCCAAAGACCTAACGCTCATGATGGGCTGTCCAATACGAACTCGAGCAACAGTTCCTAGAGGTTTGCCGAACGCTCCTCTCATTCCAGTCTGAAGCCTATCGGCTCCAGCACATGACAACATCTTGTTGATTCGGATGACATGGAAGGGATGAAGTCTCATTCGAATGTGGAACTGGTCCTTTCCGCAAGACTTGACGAGGTACTTGTTGCAACAAATACGACCCGCCTCCAAAGCCTCTGACGACAGCTGTTCGTATTCATCAGACACTAAATGGATACACAGAGGGAAGTCCTCCACCCTGCTCTTCTTCTTTCCCAAATCGAAGATACGGATCTTAGCGTCGGGCACACCACGACAGAACCGCGACTTCGGGTACGGCTTGTTCTTGCAGTACCGGTAACTAGAATATATATCAAAACCAAAAGTTAGAATCGACTCACCAATATTTCAAATTCAACCGTATGTTCCCACTTGAAGTTCACTTCGACACTGATCAATTTAACAATGCAGAAGGCGACAAGTGAAAGTTTAATATCTGCACTATCAATTCTGACCAGAACCCATTAAAATTAGAGTAACAGCCGAGGGATGTGCACTTTTTGGAATTTATATCTTCAATTTCAAACATTATTTAAAATTCAAATTGAAAACGTTTGTATTCGATGAATCATCCAACCTTGGGCAAACCACTTATCGGTCATTATCGTTTTATACTTTATACTTCATCCCTTGAAGGTTCTACAACCGCCCATATAATAAATCCCATATATCTAAGCATACCTACTTTTTGCCTAATCAACACTTGAAAATCTTAACTTCTGAATAACATTTTTGAAAGAAACTAAAAACCCTATAAAACTTAAGTGAATTTTCGACTTACCATCTTGCCGGTCGGCGACCCATTTTTCGTCAGTTTCTTCTTAACTATTCCACCTGTAACAACAAGTTGCAAGTTAATAAAACCAGTAAGCACTAATAACGCATCGAAACTTGCTAGTTAACGTTGCGAAAAGTTAAAATTAATTGGAAATTTAAGAAACACGATGTGAGCTTACCTTCGCTGCAGTGGATGGAATGAAGTATGGTGATGGTCGTGAGTGGTGTGTGTGAGAGCGGTTCTTCTTGAAATCCTCGGCATGCCTCGATCCCTCACAGGCATAATGAGTGAATACACTCTAGCATGTCTGCGCCCAGTTTCCTCGGAGTCCTCTCGTGTTATTACCTCACCCTGCTACCGTGCAACCGTGCGCTGTCATTTTGGGGGTTTTCTCTCTGCTTGTGCAATGTGTAACACATGGGGAAAACCGAGGGAAATTTAAAATCCTAATCTGTATTTACTTCTTAGCTCGAAGAGTAGAGTTGACAAACATAGGAAAACTAAATCACTGCAACGGTACTGTTATCATTACGAAACACATCTTTGTGCAAAGTCGACCTTCGCAGTTAACACTTTAATGGAAGCAGAACAGTTTTGTGCGATTGAGTTTGAAATTTTGAAAATACTTGGTTAAGGTAAGTTAATTTTTTAAATAATAGTCTGAACAGTGTAAAGTTTAGTTGATACCATGTGAAATTGAGATTCAGAGAATTGTTATTAAAGGCTTGTTGTTCATTAAGTCGCAAATCTGAGCTATTTGCGTCAACATGCAATCATCACTGTCTACCATCATTTTTATTATAATATTATATGGTACATAGTTCTTCATTTTGGAGGTAACTTGTTAATTGCTTGTAGAAAAGTGAATAGATTGAGAGTTTAAGATTTAAGACTGGCATTCATAATCAGGCTTTAACAAATTATATGAATACGCCCACCTGTATGATCGGTAGAAGATGTTTTGTTATTATTTGGTTTTCAGTTTCAGTGATGCAATACAAGCCCATTTAGTATCGTCTCCAACGGTTAGTATTAAAAGTAAAGAATATGAGCCACTCATAGTTTACACACTTACTTGATCAGTCAGGCTTTGTAGGTCATTCGGTCATTCATTTGGCTTTTGAGATACAAATCAGTGAAGTCAGGGATGCATGAGATATGTTTGATCCAGTACGAAGTCAGCCAGTACCAGTTCTCGTATGAAGTCTTTTGCATGATGTCCAGAAGAAATTACTGAATGTGGTATAGTGGAGTGCAATTCCTGAGAATTGGTGAATAATAATACTTTTTTGCGAGAACATTTTCCATTGTCTGGCTTTGCAGACAGCAGAGGATTTTTTTCATAGGCAATAATAGGCATCCAGTCCTAGTCCTTAGTCCTTGAAGACTATTTTCTGATTTGATTGGCATGAGAAAGAATAACTTAAGTTCTTAGTACTATCGGACGTCTATTTAACTTTCCGCTCGCGACATTAACTCACTGAATAATATTTATTTGTCTTTTTGTCCTTTTCTCTAGGCAGTGTGGTGATGCAGAGTGATAAGATAACAAACTAGCTTTCGATTAATGTGGAGGAACAAGAACAAAGGCAGAGGTACTTGCCAGACAGGATTAGAAGAATGCAAGAAGACAAATCGTCAAAGGAGCAGCTATTATCTAAGCTTCTAGAAGGTGTTAAAGGATGTCAAAGTCGTTTTGGTAGCCGAACGGAATTGGCAACCGAAGATGACTTGTCCGTTCGGAAACTCTGCTTGGCCTTTGAAAATGTATTCCTGCATGGTGCGAAGGGCCAACATCCTGATAAAAACAAAGGATTGTGGCAGATGACAGAAAGTCTTGTAAGTACAATATTTGATTTGAGTCTATATTCCTGAGGAACGATAATACTAATTTCGGACTTTTCGCGACATAGGTTTCGTCTGGGTTCCGATTGAATACTGAACCTATATCATTTTGGTCCTTAATCAAGTCACAACTTTCTAAACACGAAGCTGAGCGATTTTTGCTTCTACAATACGTGCGTTCTGATTTCGGAAGATCAAGAGCGTGGCTGCGGGCAGCATTGAATGAGCATTCTTTAGAACGTTACATTTTAATCATCCTCGCCTTAGACAACCTTAATTCGTACTATGAGCCGTGGGCCTTTCTTCGAGATCCTGAGTTAAGCGCAATTCTTCCACAGACTGCTGCTGGATTAGGATCTGTTCTGTTTGCCCTAGTTGTGGATAATCTCGTCTTAGATTCTCCATACAGGGATGCCGGACAGGTATTAAACCCGTACAATTTTGATAGTTGGTTACTCCCAAGTCCAATGTTAATTGTTAATTTCGTATTACTGTTTTATAGGCAGCTGGCTCTGATGTTGCTAGTCCCGTTGAAGTGGCCGAAGTAGCCGATCAGTTCCTTGCTGCTTCTAATCAACAAAAGAGTGGTATAAACGTTGTTTCTCCGAATTCCAGCCATGAAGGCTTTCGTGATGATAAGAAAAGCTCATCAAAAAAGAAGAAAAAGAAGCCGGTTAATGTTGTTAGCTTTGATGATGATGACGAATCTAAAAGGGAATCTCCACACGTTAGTATGAGCTCGTCCTGTTCTGAGGACAGATGTGCTGACACTGCTGAGTCTCCAAAGCCAAAGCTAACTTTGGCAGACTCGTCATCAAAGGTTCCCAAACGTGCCGCTGGACCCGACCTTGGGAGTACTAATCATCAGGACACGGAAGTAGTAGAAAGGCCGAATAATACAGCAAGTGATGACCATAGTACAAGTTCAAGTGCTAAATTAATTCCTGTGAAAGATAAACATCCTAAAGTTCCGCAATTAGATTTCTCAAATTACTCATCTTCTGTCAAATCTGCAGATTGTATATCCATAAATTCAGTGTACTCTGACTGTTCAGAAAGATTCGATTTGGATAACATCAATATTTCGGGACTTGAAATATCACCCAGCCAAAGATTAAAACCAGTACGAAACGACAGAGGAAATAGCGATGACTGTGATAATAATTCTCAATACCCTTTTGATTCCTCATCTCAAGACTTAATACCCGTTCCTAACTTCGACTCGTGTACGGCTCCAGAACTTCTTGATTTACCAATCAATTTTGAATCAGTTAACGTACAAAGTTTGGGAATTCTTAGTCCCGCTACGCCTAGTTGCTCATCAGAGGCAACATTGTCTGCTACTGTGGGCCATGTTCAACCTGGCATTGATAGCAATAATGCAAAACCTAAAAAGACATCAACATCAACATTAGATCTTAAGAGCAGCACAATAACCTTGAACTCGTCGGAAGCTGCAGATTCAAAATGCTCAACCAGCAGGCGTGGAAGTAATAGTATAGGCGACACAGGAAACAGTTCCGAGGGCGATACTATCCTGAAGCTAAAAGTTATTTTAGATCGCGAAGTAGAAACTGTTGCAATGCTCCGAGCGCATTGTTCCGAGGAAAAACGTAGAACTACAGACCAAATGAAGATATTGGAAGCAAAAGTAGAATCTCTTACCAAAGAAAACGAAATACTAAAACATCAACTTAAAAAGTACGTCGGTGCTGTTCAGATGCTAAAGAAAGACGGTAGTTCCGCAAAGCGAACAAGTAGTTTTGATGATGAAGCTGATACCACCGAGTTATGTGTAGGACATCCCGGAGGTATAATATCAATATTATGAACAAAATTGATTTCGTATTTTCAAATATTTTGATTTTTGGTATTATTGTTTGATGTAACAGAGTCATCAGATGATGCAGCTGAATATGAAAGGAAGCTGATTCAAGTAGCTGAGATGCATGGCGAGTTAATGGAATTCAATGCTCATCTCCAGAAATGTCTGAGAAAACGAGACGGAATCATTCGAAGATTAAGAGAAGAACTTGTCGATCTTCGGGGTCCACTTGCAGCTACTCCTATCGCGAGAGGGGATGATGATGAGCCCGATGCTGAATTTGATTCTTGGGATATAGTAGATTCAATGTCATCTGGTGATAGTCACAACAGGGTTTCAGCTGCAAGAAGAATCACTAGTGGTTTTGGGAATGAACGAATTTTGATAAATATTTGGATTCCTTCTGCTTTTCTTACCGGATCCGCAAACGACTTGCATCATGTTTACCAAGTAAGTGTAGTTATAAATATCATTATTATGATCAAGAAACGTAAATACTATCATTCAGATCATAATCGTACCTGATAGATTTATTTTGCGTTTGTTTTAGGTTTTTATTCGGATTAAAGACACCGAGTGGAACGTATATAGGCGATACTCACAGTTTTACAGTCTACATAGAGATTTGAAGAAAAAAGACAATGTGATTGGGTCTTTCTATTTTCCTCCTAAGAAACACTTAGGCAATAAGGTCTGTTGATTTACAATTTAAAAAATCAAGATTTGTAGAATTACATAATGACGTACCGTTTCAGGATACACGGTTTGTAGATGATAGAAGAAGAAAACTGCAAGAGTACTTGAGAAAAGTTATTAATCATACTCTAGAAACCAACTCAATTCTTGCAGCCCATCCAGACAAGAAGCTGTTGGTTTCAATCCTACCGTTTTTTGGGTAAGATAAGAATTAAAACTGCTTTCAATGACATATCCTTTAAATACTTAAGGATATCCCGTAATTACATGAATTTTCAGAGAAAGCAACTCATCCTACCAGAATTTGCAGAAACCTCAGAGAGAACGAAGTAGAAGTAGAACTCTGTTCTTTCTAAATTCTGGATCTGGAAATCGAGACCAATCGTCAAGTGGCTTTACTACTCAGACGAACTCCTCACAGTATCCTCAGTATACTGGTTTATGAATAGTGAAATATAGTGCCTCTTTCTTTCGATGAAACGCTTCGGCTTCATTCCATGTTCCGTAGTATCAATGTATCTTACAGTTTGACACCTGATTGAATGTTTATTTGATTTGATATAATTAGCGATTGAATCGAATACAAAATCAGTTGGCATTCAAAACTCAATATTCTTTTTATTTTATCCTTAAGCGCTTTAGTATGTATGTAAAGGGTCGAAACATCCCACATTTGACGACTAGATTTTGTAGGTAGGAGCTGAGGAGAGAAAGTAGGTATAATGGAAGTATGTAAAGTGAGACAATTATTGTAATAATGTATTTTGTCAAAAACGGCGAATAAACATTTGTGAAAGTTTTGAGGTAGTTCAAATCTGTGTAGGTTAGATTTATTAGAATAACTAGACAGCCACAGATTCAAATCACAAATGGTTCAGTGTCGTGTAAGGTTGGTCCTTCTACTGGTACAAGTTGATGTGGTTATAAGAGTGGGGTGCGTTACTCTAACAATTGCAGTGCTGGCATCGTACAAACTTACAATGATGAAAAACTAAACTGGAAGAAACTATAGGTCGCATGCATGAGTGAAGACTGTACTAGCCGTTTCCAGAGTTCCAACTGTAGACCTTCTGTGATCGAGTGGTCTGTTAGGAGAACAACTTTTGCAGCAATGACTTCTGTAGCAATTCTTAACCCTTGGGGTTCGGCAATCACTCCCATATGTGCCATATATTAGCGGATTGACTACCGAATTGGATACGGCCATAATGAACAGGCCTTCTTGAACTCTGGCATCCACAACTTTAGCTCCGTTCCGATCGATCATGTACCTAATTTCAAGATACCCTCTAAATGAAACGCTCTACTTGTTCCAAAAATATCCAATCCAGTTATCTTTCAATACCATAATGTCATTACGACGTAAGGAGTCCAGCAGAAGATGAAAGTCAGCACAATGACACAAGTCAATCGTAGAGTTCTGACTCTAGCTCGAGCCATCATTATTCCTCCTCCGGTACTCTTCCTGAGGTGAAGTTTTATTGAAGCTGCAGGAGGTTGTGGTTCGACGGGTAAAGAGATGCTTTGATGGCAGTCGTCTACCCTGAGAGCCTCCTCAGCCATTGAACGCCTTCTTGAGTAGGAACACTTAGCTTTCTCCACAATCGTCACTATTTGCTGCTGTGATGATTGAACCTCTTTATCCAAAAATGAAATCGTAACTCGATGGTTCCCTGAAGTATTAAAGAATATTAATTACTTTTGAATATCATTTCTAACTCCTTATTGTTGATTAGATCCAAATCATAAAATCTCCTGAAGCTGAAGCAGCGGTTCAAATTACCTTCGTTTGGACTTCCCTTGGAAGCCTTAGACTTCTTGTAGATTTTGCACACAATCCTGGCATACGTGAAGATTATCACGGATAGAGGAATGAAATAAAGAACTGTGACAGAGAATACATTATACACAAGTTCTTGCTCTGCATTAGATCTCAGGAATGTCTCCGTGACACACTGGTGAAATGATGGGTAGTCTGGATGTGGCATTACTTTGAATAATACGGCCTGCGACACACAAAACACATTGGCCATTATGAAAGGGTATTACACTACAATAATCTCCAATGAAACTTAATCGCACGGAAATTGAACGAAAGAAGTCGAGTGGTGTATCAGTCAATGAACAAAAGGCTAATCCAACATGAAACTATGAAAGCTTTCACCGGAAGTCTTACGTCTCCCCATAACCTCGCATGAGGACCCTTAGATAATAGCTATATCTCAAGTTAAGATTTGAGACCAATGCAAAACTATATTTTACTGTGGCTTGGGAATGGAGAGATTTATTACCTGAGGAAGGGCGAATACTACCGCAAAAATCCAGGAACACACCAAAGTAACGTTAACCCTCTTAGCAGCACCGACCAATTTCATGGGATAAATGATAGCAAAGTATCTATCTAAGCTGACACATATGACAATCATCGAACTCAAGTAGAGTCCAAAAGCTCTGAAGAATTGGCAAAATTTGCACAAGAGATCTCCTCCATACCATTGTATAGTGATTCGCCAAATGATCTCCATTGGCATTGCAAAAAAAGTTACTAACAAGTCAGCGACTGAAAGATGTAGAATGAGAAGAGAAATTCGTGACTTGCAATGTTTTAACTTTTTAATCACCGAGTAAAACACAGTAACATTGCCTGCAGCAGCAGTCACAAAGAGAATACAGTATGCTATCACACAGTTCCTGGATAATTCACTTATTTCCTTGAAAGATGATGGAATCTCAGGTAACACAGTTGCTGTTTCAGTAGAATCCACGGATGCATTGCCACTTACTGTGTTTATTTCACCCAAGATAGCCTTTTTAAACACTTCCATTGTTAGTCAATTAAATATTTACTTCCACATCAAAAATTAAACTCTTGAAATGCTTTAAATGGAAAAACCCCTACTGAAATACGCTCTGGACTCCGCAGTAATACCCGACTTTCGTATTTAACTGACAGATTTATGGGTTGAGTCGGTTAGAAAGCGTTTCTTTACAAGATAAAAAGGAAAAAGTGCAACAGCTTTTAACGTTGAGCTTTCCCTTCCATCTTCGAAGGTGTCGGAATGACGACTGGAAAAAGTCTCGAGGATGAAGCTACTTTCCTCCTTTCCCTCAATACCAGGCATGGCACTCTACAAGCGTGTATAACTCTTGTTCCAGTTGTCCATCCATACGTAATATTATGTACTATGCCGAAAGGCAAAGCAGACTGTGTATGATCGGATCTACTGTAGAGTTTCAGCAGACAAATTCGATCAAGAGAAAGTGACTATTCTGTTCTGAAATGGAGTCTCACAATACTCCAGATTTCCCTCTTTCTTGGACTGGGCAAACAGAAATATAATGTACAGAAAATCACATAATGAATCATTATCTACAGATTCAAATGGTGAAAGACGTCTTTACTCAGATAATCCACACGTGTGGGCGAGGCCTTGAAACTTGTAAGATATATGCTCAACAACACAACTATAATAATATTTTATTCATAAACATAACCTTATCACCACTCGCTTTCTAGTTGCTAAAATATTTGTATGGTTGACAGAAGATTTTCTGCATTTCTCAGAAAAAGATTATTTATTTATTTACACTGTACTGTCTTATTCTCGCTTGAAATAATCCGTTGAATCCGTCGCGCTGAAAGTAGAAAGAGACAAGAAGGAATCCTATTAAAAACAAATTGAAGAATGGCTATTCATCTAGAAATCCAGAATGAATGGAGTTCCTTATTGACTTTCCCCGGATAGCCGAAGTTGTATAAGTACAAATGACTACTAACTTACAGCGAATGTGCTGTCATCAAAACATCTTCATTCAGCTACTTACAATTCATTCCTGTTTGAAAGGTAGACTCTATTTAGCTGTACAGGCTACTATTGAATTTGCTTAAAAGTACTTGTAGAAGAATACAAGTAAGCAACCAGAAGGGAAAAGGCGAATGGAAGGAACATTCTTGAGAAAGAAGCTTGATTAATTTGATGCCCGACGTCTTGCTTGAATCGGATGAAGTAGACACTCTAGACAAACAACACACCATGCACTAAACTACATTGCTTACAAAAAATTTCTAAGACATTGCACAACTCACCCATTTCACTTTCCCCTAGTACTTTCCAGTAGTGTAGATCAGAAGTTCTGCTTTTAGGTAATTTCACGGGTTTCCTGCCTCCGAACAAATTCTTATTCTTATTCTATGGTACTATAATAGTAACTGCAACGAACAAAAGTTGGCTAAAAATATCCTTGCATAATAGTTAACCCTTACAGCACAACCCTTATCGCCGAAATCGTTTGTTCTTTTTATTCCTACCACACACAGTTGTTCTAGCAAAAGGAAATCGTAATCATTTGTATTTGTAAGTATAATCATAAGTGAGAAGTAATCTTTGGGCTTGTTCGGTTTATGAAGAGGTAGGAAAGGATTAATTAAGTTATAATAATTTGCACTAGTACGTTTTGCAGATTCTTGTGTGAAAATAGAAATTAACAATTCGCAATTTTTAAAACTCTATCATAAAGAATAGATCGACCTTGGAAAAGGAAGCATAGTTCCGGAATCACTTTATGCTATTTCATAGTTCAGTTTTTTCCTTCGTAAACTGATACTTCATAAAATGGACTTTGAAGAAATTACCTAACTCATTTATCCTCCTCAAGATCAAGACCAAGTTATTGACTGAATGAGACATGATTAGGCTGG
>JAQGAD010001554.1:0-18616 GCA_034696625.1 Isotomurus palustris | reverse complement strand
TTTCTAACAATAAGTAGAATTTTCAATTTTACGGAGATGCTAAGTAATACTAGGGAATAGCATTTAATGAAATTGAAACGTAAAAAGGAGGAACTCATGGGAAAGCTCATGATTGGAATGGATTTTGAAGTCCTACAAATGCAGACATACTTCTGTCTGCCCTCTACAAAAACTCAGAGAAATGCTTAAATAGCAGTGGAGACTGTGGAAAGCTTCCTCGTCCTCGGCTTTTGTGGTTCTCTAGGCCTACAGTTTTACTGGTTTTACTTCACAATTATTAAAGTCTATAAGAACTCCATGCACTCACTCACCAGATCAATTCTGTCCAGACTACATAGTCCAGCCACAGATTAGTAACAAACTACGCTTCATGCAGACATTTCTCTCTTGCATTACAGAATATTGCAATAAGTCAATACGGGTTTTACTGTTTGAGAAATTACATTCAAAATGAAATGAAACAGGAGCTGCATGCAACTACTCGGATATCGATGTGGTTGAGAGACAGGATTCTTGCAATTCAACGAGTCCTTCTCAATCTCCGGTGGCGTCTTACACAACTCTGCCCAGTGGAGTTTCAAACTCAAATAACTCCCTTGATTCGCGAGGATGTAGCGGTGGAAGTACTGGGAAGCGTAAACAACGAAGATATAGGTTGGAACGAATGAACATTTTAGTGTCTGTAATATGTTCAAGCACTAAAATTCCTACATGTGAAAAACAGAACAACTTTCACCAGCTACCAATTGGAAGAGTTGGAAAGAGCATTTCTACGAACTCACTATCCTGATGTGTTCATGAGGGAGGAACTCGCCCTCAGGATTGACTTGACGGAAGCCAGAGTGCAAGTCTGGTTTCAAAATCGCCGTGCAAAATTTCGTAAGCAAGAAAAGCTCCGATCAGTTTCACCAACTCCGTCCACAATGAATTCAACACAATGCACACCTGGCCATGCTGGAGGTAAACTGCACATAACATTTTTGCCTCACATACTTTCCAAAAAGGTTGCAAGTCGAATATAACATAATATGCTGTAACATTAATGCAAGGCTTTTCTGATCTCACAGAAATAATTCCTACCCATTCATCACCACCGATAATGATTCCGCACCAACCGGAGATGTTGCTGCACCAAGGGATGCATAGTTCCTCTGATAATTCCTCTAACAATCGACTAGTGAATTCATACCTCAGTTTCGACTGGTCCACTTCTTTCCTGTCGGCGTCAGTTGCAGCAGCTGCTGCTGCTGCAACTTCTCCACTATCGATAAACTCACCAAACCTCAGTTCCTATTCCTTGAGCCCTACTTCAAGTTTCTTGTCTCATTCCGAACCGTCTCACCACCACCCACACCCATTCCATCACACTCACCATTCTCTGGAGACCGAAGAACTTTCTCCAGGCTACGAGTGCAGTCCCACGTCTGGAAAGGACAACGAGTCTGTGGATGGTGGAGGAGATGCCAATAACATGATACTTAGCACGAATTCTAGCTAATTTTATTGACAAAGCTTTTACAAAAGTAATTTCAATCAACACCATTCCACAACATTCTATAAGTATGACTATGCTAGGCTATGTACTCTCTACCGGGGGAATCTCTGTTGGGCAATTATCATACGCCTCTTTGATACATACAAAATTACTTCCCGAATTATCTGCATCTCGTTTTTCTCTCACATTTGAGAGATCCTTTGGCGGACGGGCTAACTCCCACGGATACTCTGTCTCCAATTTTGCATATTCTGCACAATAACTCACTCCGTCCATTAGTGCAAGAGCATTTCCAAGCAGTCCAGAGTAAGTATCTTCAGTAACTTCTGTAATGCTATTCCTAATAAAATGAAGTACACACAGTAAGAAAGAATTCAACTACTGATGAATAGTTAACTGCTTGCTTAAAATCGGCATGACAAGATTACCAGATATCATGAATTTCATTTGTAAAGGTCGGAGCGATAATGCTTGCAAAATGATGATGATCACTGTAACTGTTCTCAAAGTATTTATAACAAGCAGCATGTGCGTGTGTGAATATCTTCCAAACTGTCTCAATCAAAGGTTCATTGTTTCTCCCCGACGAGTTTACATTTATAGTAAAGTTTAATTTTTCGCCAAATGCCTCGTAAGTTCCTAACTCCTGTCATCACACAAAATCAAAAATGACTCAACACAAAGGGGAATTTAATATTGATATCTGCCTTACTGGTGGAGGGTCACAGGAGCCATTTGCGTATACCGTTCGATTCAGAGGATCGACGAAAGGGTATGTCTCCAAGTTATACAGACATTCAAGCAAACTATCCTCTATTCTGTCCGCTGTTAAACGATCCGTGAATTCATCCTTGAATTTAAAAACTTTAGTCTGGAGAGATACAAAAGTTCCCATTGCCATATCAAAGTGACCATGATTCACGTAATGCTGGGGGCAAGTTTTCTGCATTATTTGCTTAGACAAGTCCAACAGCTTGAATGTCAACGAAGGAGGTTCGGACGTTCTTGCTCTGGTAGAAATATTTAACATATCCTGAGCTTTACTCGTCAAATAATTCCAAATCTGAGAGGCAAGGTCTGGATTCAGTTCTGGCTCATTTCCATTGTTGCTCTTTGTC
This sequence comes from Isotomurus palustris, assembly GCA_034696625.1. Classification (NCBI taxonomy): domain Eukaryota; kingdom Metazoa; phylum Arthropoda; class Collembola; order Entomobryomorpha; family Isotomidae; genus Isotomurus; species Isotomurus palustris. The sequence continues at coordinate 16,003 of JAQGAD010001554.1, read as the reverse complement.
GGCTTTTTCATCTTTGACATCGATCGACCTGACTGTTTAGCGCGTGATTGACATTCCTCATTAGCTATAAGGCAACATTGTGTCCAGTTTAGCTATCATCATGATTCCAATGACCTTCGTAGAAGGAATTTAAGGGTTTAGTGAAATATACCAATTTCAGGCTCGCATTTAGTGGAATTAATTGTTGAAGTGCTTGTTTCGCAACCGGGCGTGAGAAGCGCAGTATCCTCTCCCACAGTGTAATCGTATTGACAAGTAATACTGGATGGGTTTTCACTCTTTCCTAGGTCATAGCATAAGGAGTTCGACGAGATCCCCCAAAGTTTATCGCTGAACGTCATAATTGTAATTCCTCCAGTGGGAAGTGTTCCGCCAGGATCCAAGCGCATCTTGGCTGTCTTCAACTCATCACAGAAAATAACGGCAGTTTCTAGCGATCCGTTAGGATTGGAGAGCAAATGAATTTTCTCTATCTGCAAATTCGGGGCATAATGAGATTTCGACAGAGACTCCAACGTCTCCAACCGTTATATATTTTTTACCTTTTTATTTAATGAAATGCATTTTTCCTCAGGTCCTCCTGCTATTATCGTTGGAGGTCCACACTTACTTTCATAAAATGCCCACCTTTTCACGAAGAAAAATTTGCAGTTGCTTTGCATTGCAATGACACACGTTCCAATTTTCAATTGATGATCATTATTTGTAACTTACATTCCAGTCATGCAAGCACACCTTAAAGGCGGCTCATTACCGTCCGTAAGAACTCCATAAGGACAATCAGTTCCGGTGACCGTGTAAGGCTCCAACCCTTCATCTCTCTGTATTGTCAGTTCCGCTGGGCCAGACTTACTCTGATAACAATTAGCCAATATTAAGAGAGCTATATGGAGCTTCATGATTATGCTTGAATGTGCGCAAATAAACTCGATAAGGAATGAAGACGAAGATGCGGTGCGGTTAGATGAAACTGAACATAAGTAAGAACGGCAATAGTGCACAATTAACACCTTATAACCTTCGATTGTTTTGCAATATAGAAAGTCATTAAACAATAGAAGGATTGCTGAGTTTCGAAATACATCGTTTTATTGTTACCCGTTGTTAGAGATTTGAAATTTTTTGTTTGCGCATTCAAGTGTAAAATGTCCTTGAATGACTAAAAACCGGCACATATTTTTAAAAAGTTGCATTATTTTGGTCTTACTTAATAGAATAAAAAATGATACTACTAATTATTAACATTCGCACAGTTAATAATCTTCGTCTTCATCCGATTCGTTGGGATTCATCATTTGACTGTACTCCATCGTCAAAAGGTGCGTAATTGCCCTGAAACCACACATTTTGTTAAAATCTTATCTAAAAGTATGATTTAATGTGTCCTTACAGTCCTTCCACATTAAACATTGCTTACCTTAAAACTTCAATTTCATCACATCTGACAGTCCAGTCTGAAGGAGAAGGATTTTCTATCTTGGTTTTTAAAATACTATCCAACTGAGCTCGTAAACCCTACGATTAATTTTGCAGTATATTAAAACCTAATAAAAATTAAGATTGTTTTAAAAGTTGAATTACCTGAATTGTTTCAAATGTATCTTTTGTCACTATAAATCGAATGTTAGTGTCGACTTCTAATAGTGGGAGGTTACTGCGCACAAAAAAATCCAACTTTCCTCCAAAAAATATTAGTGCGAAAGGCGAAACCATTGTAGTGTCGAAAAGCATAATTTGTTTAATCTTTTGCTTCATGTGGTAGACTAAGAATTCACTCTCGAAATCGGACTCGTTAGCATTCACAGATTTTGGATGCATAGACACAGGTCCATCCTCTGCGGTTCTTAATCTGACAAACCGCCTTCCAGCGCGTTTAACTCTTGCCACATTTGGATAAAGTCCAGAACAAATAATTGATTTGACAAGAGCGACATTGTTTGAGTTTAAGTTTGAACGTGGATTTTTGCAGTCCGGAGTGGGCAAAAACTTCATCGCAAACAAATACTCGGAGAATTGTTTCTTAAAATTCAGTATCATGTTACACGTCGATACAGATAAGAAATTTCTATAGCAGAAATTCCTTTCATTTCTATTCTGCACAGCCACTTCAAAACTTTCCATTGCTTTAACAGTTGCCTACATTGAGAAAAAATTTCTTACAGTAAATATACTTAAAAACATAAAATATTAATGATGGATCCTTACCCAGTGATCGCTTTTCGTTCCATTTGAGAATTCCACCCTTAGCTTATCCACTATTTGGCTCTTTCCTAGTGGAATATAAAATGGATCCTTAAATGATAAGGAAGCAGCTACAGTGAAAACAGGATCGATGCAAGAAAACACAGCAGCCATTAAAATCATCTTCCCAATTTGAGGATCCAGTGGTAAATGGGCTAAATGAAATCCAAGCGGCGTGAGTTCTTCTTCGTCATTCAGAGCATGCAGCCGTTGAAGTCTTTCAAAACTGAGATCAACTGATTTTCTCGTGGGGCTGAACAAAAACATTAGACGGTTTTACTACAGTGATCAATAATTGGAGACAGAATTGTATTTACCAATCAAGCATTCTGGAGAGAAACTGACGGACGTCTCCAATTTTAAGAATCTTTAACTGCAGAATGACATCTTCAAGTCTCTTCCGAAGTATTTCAGGCTTTTTAAAGTCTTCCAGCTTTTCTTCTCTCCCTTTGGAGAATAAATGGAAACATACTCCTTCTTGAACTCGTCCAGCTCTTCCTTTTCTTTGTTTGGCATTTGCTCGACTCACCCACTCTGAATCTAAAGTTTGTATGTTATTCTTTTGATCGAAATTGGTTATCTTGATTCTCCCACAGTCAATTACGAACACAATATCATCGATAGTTATACTGGTTTCAGCTAAATTTGTACTAATCACGATTTTCCGTATTCCTCGTGACGGACGCTCAAAAATTTGTTTTTGATTAACTGTAGGCATCATTGAATGAAGAGGTAGAATTAAAAATCTACTCTCAGGGAATCTTCCACTGTCTACAAGCTTGTTGTGGAGGTCGGAGATCTCTCCCCAGCCAGTTACAAAAATTAATACTGCTCCGTTATCTGAATCTTCACGACATATGTTCTCCAAAAGTGTTTGAGTTAAGTGCATCAAACACCGCGAGTCTTCGGATTCTGGTCTGCTGATTTCCCGAATAGTTGCCAGAGAATATAGCTTTCTTGCATTTAATCGTCTTGTGTACATGTTCAAGATGAAGTTCTCGTATTCTGGAGATTCCCAGCTAATTCTTGGGTAAGACCGGTTATCTCCACTTCCAATAGACTCGACAGAAAACTGATACCGAAGCTTTTCAATAACATCTTCTAAAAAGTACTCCTCCACTGGAAAAGTTAATCCAGGTATGTTGTACATTGGACAGTCGTTGAAATGCCTATATTTATAGTATTAAGTCAGCCTCTGATTAAATTGTTTTCGTATGTCTATGACGTAGACTTACTTGGAGAATTGGTCAGCATTTATAGTTGCACTCATAAGAATTACCTAAAAACACACTCTTTTGTGAGTGTTTTTCTTATTCTTACTGATTCACTACTAAAAAGTTTCAACTTACTTTCAAATCTGGCCGCAAAGTCATCAAATTCCGTAAAATAGAAATCAAAATGTCAGAGTTGCAGTCTCTTTCGTGTACCTATTGCAACAAAAACGGTTTTCTTACTAACTAGGAAATCAAACTGCTAACTATTTGTTGCTTCACTATATTTAACCAACCTCATCCAGAATCAGATGACTGTAGTTTTTCAAGTATGGGTCACTCTTAAGATATTGGAATACAATTCCAGTGGTACAGAAGGTAATCGTTCCTCGTTGTCTTTTAGGCGTCCTACTTTCAAGTCGAATGACGTAGCCCACAGAATTACTGCCTATTCTTTCTCCTCGCTCCTCCGCAACTCTCTCGGCTACTGAAATTGCTGATATTCTTCTTGGTTGAGTGCACAGCAAGTTGCAAACTGATCCATTATTCTGATTAATCATTTCATCCAAAATGAACTGGGGAATTTGTGTAGTTTTTCCACATCCAGTTTCACCGCTAATAACGACAACCTATTCCCAATATATGAGTGGCATGTATTATAATCATTCTCTTTTTCCAGTTTGACATTGAATAACTAACAGGTCATAATTAATCGATATTATTATTATTATTCTTACCTGACTTTTAGCAATCAAATCTACAATTTCTTGTCTACAAGAGAAAGCTGGGAGTTTTGACCGAAACTTCATCATATTTTTGTAGCTTGTGTTTTTTTCTACCAGCTTAAGTTCTTCTCGAAGTGATTCATCCATTAAAGAATTTTTTTCTAATGACTTTCCACACGAGTCATCATCTTTCATTCCATCGTACAGATTCTCTGTCTTATGGTTGGAGCTCAGGGATGACCAGTCAATTGCATTGTTCTCAATCGGCTTCAGTCTTTTAAGTAAAGTATTCATTTCATCTTCTACATCCCTTTCCAGTTCTACTTTTCTTAACTAAAAGGAAAATTCAAAAAGCTCTGATCAATCCAATTCATCCTACACGATAACTTAAACAACTAATAAAAACTCACGTGTCGTTCAATCACAGCGTTCTTGTCTTTAGGCTTATCTCTGTTTAACTTTGCATAATACAGTCCGATTTCGCGACCTCGCAGATGTGGAGGGTGTCTGGGTGTGCTGCCTTCTCCCGACTCCCCTTCCTCCGACCGAAATTGTCCTCTGCCACGACCACCCCCACCTCCTCCTCCTCGGCTGTATGATGGCTTGCCCCGCCAGCCTCTCCCCCCTCCACGTCCTCCTCGTCCTCGATTCATTACGCCTCTCTGTCCAATTCCAATCAATACAAACCTTAGAAATCAATTAGTACTTGTTCCCGAACTATGCACTTAAAGTATTCAACTGTACAAGAAATGTGCTGGAAGTCAATATGGAAAACATACACAATCTTGTTCCGTTTCTTGCAGCAATCAAAACTAGTGTGAAGCAGCAATAATAAGTGTAGTAATTAGTCCAAGATTAGTCCAGTCGTTAGTTAGTAATCTTAGTAAACCTTTCAATTTCACAAAATAAAAGACTTGTCGTAAATCTTTCATTGCCAGCCCGCCGCACAAACGGGGCAATGAGAAACATGAATAAAAATAATGAAAATATTTTTTGTGGTTTTACGATTGCAAATGTCGAGGTGCATTGTTATTAAATGATTTCAGAATTTGAATCTTAGAATGAGCAATCAGACGATAGTGCAATGTTGTATACAGTTATAGACATCACAAATATGTTTATTTACAAACTTGACTTTACTTGTGTAATATTATACCACGGTGAGTTCACAATAACTGAATAACGAACAACAATTATAGTAACTGGATTAATTAACAATAATAATTATTATGTTCGTGATGAAAAACGATGAGTGGTTGGAACCCTTGAAGGGGACCTGATGTAATAAACTAGTTAATACTTAATACTAATAATAATTCGAAGCTGTCTCATACGCACATGAGGTCACAATTTAAAATATTTTTTAATTTTGTATTTTGTAGAACCAAAAACTAGAACTGTGATCATTGTTTTACTTAATGCGTGTTTTGTATCTAAAAAAACCATAAGTATAAAACTGGTGGTTGAGGTTGAGTAATAATACGTTGTACAACAGAAAATATTTTAGACAATCGACACTCAAGCCTGATGTTTGAAATTAGTCTACGTGTAAAATCTACATTTAACGAACAATACGTTTTGCGTACAATTAACTAATAATTAAGTAAGACGAATTGGGAGTTTGTATACAGAGACCACTTAATTACTGAGGTGGTGCTGTGCCTGGAAACGCAGACTGAGGAACCATGTTAGCTTGTCCGGGAAGGGTAAACTGGGGGCGGAATGAAGACAAGTTGATTCCACCGAGAGAGCTTCCTTGGAATCCTTGAGGGAACTGCGATCCAACGCTCCCTGAAAGATCACCAAAAATAATGTTCAATGCGCTTGCTACACACTATATATTATTATACACCTTGAGGATTGGGAGGAAATCTTACCAGTTGGAGTGGCAGACGAGGATGTTCCACTAGACGATGTGCTCGCCAATCGTGACAAAATCTGCCTTTCTGACATTTGCAGCCTTTGAGCTACAGGTGGAATTCTAGCCAAAGTTGCTGGTAATCTACTGACGTCTGATTTCATATCCGACAGTAATTCTTCAAGTTGGTTCAAAACCTAAGGAAAGTGTAGATGTTTAGACGAGTGCTAAGAGATGTACAATCATTTCTTCCCAAGAAACAGATACTTACCTTATGCAATACTGCATTTGCAGGTTTGTTTCCAGCCAAACTTTCTTTAGCGAGATGTTGATGAGACTCTGCTAAACATTCAACTTCAGCAAATCGAGAATTGAGGGCCATGGCCGGATGGTTTGCATCCTGAGATAGGTTGAGGTACGCTGCTCGACGCAGCTGCTCTTCAATTACGAGTGCTTGTTCTAAAAGCTGTAATCGCAACAAAATCCTTGAATTTCCATATGAATTTACCAGACATTACTTAGTATGTGTTATCTAGTCTAAACCTACCTTGAACCGTCTTGCAAGGAACTTATTTTTTATCTCCAAGAAATTTCCTTTTCCAACATCCATTTTGAATGGCTCATTGATAATTGCATAACGGGGATCATTCTGAATGTCCTGCCAACGACCATACCCATGATTGACAACTCCTCCGAGAAGCCAAAAATCGTGTCGCCGATGCCAGATCTCGTACTCACGACCAGGAACAGCTGCTTTCTCCTCGTTTTGCCACAAAGTATGCAGTTCAGTAAATCCGCCGTCAGCAATGTTAAACATAAACTTCCTCTTCTTTGGAGGCTCTTCAGTCTTTCCTTCTTCTTTAGATTCCTTCTTCTCTTCTTTTACCGCATCTTTTACATCATCTGTTGTACTATCAATCTTTTCTTTCTTCAAGTTTTCAACTTTGTTCTCGTCTTCTTCCATTTTCTCCGACGGCTCTTTTTCCTTCTCCGACTTTGGAGGTTCATCTTTTGTTGTTTCCTGAGGTTTTTCAGCCTCTTCGACTTCCATAGGTTCTTCTGGTTTAGTCTTTGTGTCAACCTCCTTTTCTTCCTTATCTTCTACGGTACTTGAATCTTCCTTCACAACTTTCTCTGGCTCTTCAACTTCAGACTCAGCAGCGACTTCTGATTTTTCAACAGAGCCATCTTTTTCTTCTTTTAGTACAGAACTAACCGACGGAGTGTCTTCTTTAGAACTTAGTTCATCATTTGATGCCGAATTAGAAGCCACAGAAGCTGCTGCTGAAGCCTCTGCTGCAGCGGCGGCAGCTGCTTCAGCCGCTTGTTTCGCAAGAAGTTTTTCAATAACTTCTGGCATACTGTATAAGCCATTAATGTTTTCAAACTCTTGTACTTTCTTTCTGATTAGAGCCATCACACCAATTCTGGTTAGAACATGTTGTCTGCTGAGGCCTTCTCTTGGAACCCCATCGGCAAAAGTCTCCGTGTTGTCAGCTCCAGGCTCGCATAAATGCCTCATAAAAAGTGAAACGTACGCTTTGAAGCATTTTTCAGATTTTCCTCTCAAATCCCGAACGAGCCTAGAAAGCGAATCAGTCAAGTAATAGTTAGTAAACTGATGTTCAAATGTCACTGCAATCTATAATACATTGAATACTGTGGTTCGTGGCAATTTTCTTATTTATCTTACCATTGCGTGTTAAAGGCATCTTGAGGTGGCATGCCATAGCGCATAATAGCATTGAGAAAGGCCTTGCGCTGACGAGCGTTGAAACCCAGAACCTGCGTACACATTCATCGATTAATATAGTAAACTTGAATCAAACAAGTTTTAGAGAAATGCATTTTCATAATCTGTAAGCTGTACGAGCATTCCTTTAACGGGTCTGGTAAACCTACACTAAACCTGTCCTAAATACGCTCGAATTACTATATGTTCCTTGTTTCAGAGTAAAACTGTATACAATTACAGAATTACTTTTAGTTCCACAGGAACATAGTAGGCTTGTAGTTTTAGTACTCGAGAAACTAACTCTTTATGACATAAGTATTTACCTCAATGTTGCCTCCAACTCGAGCTAGCAAGGGTGGAAGAGGCCTATCTCGGTCTTCTCTTCTTTCCATGCCTCGTCTTCGCCTGCGACCCCCAGGCTCAACTGTAGAATATATGGGACAGTTAATTAGAATTCATGTCATTTTGTTGCATAATAATAACATCTCATTCTAGTTGCAGACGTACCATTATCTCTCTCATCGAAATCATCGTCCTCCTTGTCGTCATCCGACGGAGCCGATAGGTCAGAATTGTATTCGGACACATTATCTTGCCATGAGTTTTCATCTCGACCATCATTGGTATCGTTGTAGTTAACTTGCTTGCGAACTCGTTTGCCTTTGCCTAAAGTACGAGCTATATCCTCTTGCTGTTGCTCATAATGATGCCGCAATAACTTCTCCCAGAAGGCTGGGTCAGTATTTTCTGCTTCTTGTTTAATAACTTCAGTATCAACTTCTTCTTCCTGAAAATAAAACACACGTCAGTCAACGCTTTGTTTACAATTCTTTAAACTAAAACGCATTCAAACTCACATCTTCGCCTTCTTTGACAACATAAGCAGCAACTTTGAATGATGACAGATATTCGTTGGCCCAGTTCTCCTTTTGTTCAATTCCTTCCTTTGAACGATCAAGAAGATCCCTAATTGCATCATCCGTATAATGAATAGCATCGTCCTTTCCTTCTTTTCCTTCATCTTCTTTAAACAATTCTTCGGTTCCGAAACGGATAATATCATCCAACTCCTGCTTTGAAAAGTTTCCTCCTTTACCCATTCCTGGTCTCACAACCAAATGAGTCAACATCATTTTCTTCTTTGCCACTTGAGTGACTCTTTCTTCAACTGAGTTTCGCGTGACGAATCGATATATCATGACTTTGTTACATTGTCCGATACGATGAGCTCGAGAAAATGCTTGAATGTCGTTGTGAGGATTCCAATCAGAATCATAAATTACGACAGTATCAGCAGTTGCAAGATTGATACCCAAACCCCCTGATCTGTAATATTCATTCAAATATTTAAGACTTGACATGAATCATTCCATTTAGTAAGAATTAATTGCCTTAATGTCTTAATCAATACCTTGTTGAAAGCAAGAATACAAACTGTTGTGCTCCTGGAGCATTGAAACGATCTATAGCTTCTTGACGAAGCGAACCTGTGACACTACCATCAATACGCTCGTATTTATATCCTTCGCCTTCCATGAAATCTTCCAAAATGTCCAACATCTTCGTCATTTGAGAGAATATCAACACCCTATGTCCTTGTTCTTTTAATATCCTCAACATTTTCTGCAGCAGAACTAGCTTTCCTGCAGCTTTAGCAAGTGCATTAACTTCAAACATGCCATTAGGAAGGGTAGGTGCCTCCATCATGGCAGCAGAGAAAAGGTAAGGATGGTTGCAACATTTCTTCAAATCCATCATTATGTTCAACAATGTAACCTACACAGTTAATTGTTCATTAAGAGAAGACACAGACAGTTAAGTTTTCATAAGGAGCCGATTTACTGTACCTGGTGCCCACCACTTTTGGCATTGAGAGCTTCGAAGTTCCTGGTCAAAATATACTTATAGTACTTCTTTTGCATGGGAGACAGTTCAACACGAACGATAAACTCAGACTTCGAGGGCATATTCTGCAAATTCAAATTAATTATAAATAATATTCTAATTTAATAGCATTATTAAATAATTAACCTAGTTAGTATTTTAAGTATTAATTACCTTCAACACATCAGCTTTTAGACGACGCAACATATGCGGCCCTAACATATCATGCAGCTTCTTGACTTGGTCCTCTTTATTTATGTCTGCAAACTCATTTTGGAATACAAGAAGATCGTTAAATTTCTCTGGACACAGAAAATTCAGCAAGTGAAACAATTCCTCCAAGTTATTCTGCAACGGAGTTCCTGTCAGAAGTAGCTTATACTGAAGACTGTAGCTATTAAGGATCTTGAAAAACTATACCAAAAAATAAAATAAAAAAGATTAGTATGGTCACAGAAGTGTGTCTGCACGAAAATTATGTTACCTTAGATTGATTATTCTTTAATCTGTGAGCTTCATCAACGACCAAAACAGACCAATCGACAGATCCTAAGCATGCTTGATCTATCGATATCAATTCGTAGGATGTTAGCAAGACGTGGAATTTCACGGAGCCTCGGAGTTTGCTTGCTTTAGCTCCACCACGAACTGCTCCATCTTCATAAGACAATTCATGTTCCCGGATTATTGTTCTAGAATCTTTATCTCCGATGTACGTGACGACATAGAAATCTGGAGCCCATGTTTCAAACTCACGCTCCCAATTGATGATGGTGGATAAGGGGGCACTAACCTGTTTCATAAAAAAGATGCTGGGTAAACCTGTCAGAATAAGCTGGTATTTAGGAAGGTTAAAACAATACTAACCAAAAACGGTCCACGGCAATGTCCCTCCTTAAACAAGGAGTACAGAAACACAATTGTTTGAATGGTTTTTCCCAAACCCATCTCATCTGCAAATGGAATTGGAAGTTGTTAATTTATTGAATTATCTACTACGGGAAACTAGAGCAGTTTTTAAGCAGCGTCAAATTACCGGCAAGAATTGTGTCGATTCCTTGGCCCCACGAATATCGCAACCAATTCAATCCTTCTAACTGGTACTCATGCAAAGCAAGACCACTGGATAGAAAGCCTGGTTGTTTATCATACTTTTTCCGCAAATCCATTTGAATTTTCTCGGGGAATGGATTGATGTATTTGCTGCAATAGTACACAACGAAGTTGTTATAAAATTGTTAGTCGTGTTTAAACTTAAGTGTACAATGGCTTACTAATTGAACTCCCTGGATTTCTTTCCCTTTTTGTCCTTTTTGCCTCTGGACTCTCCAGTAGCGGCATAACGGAACTCCTAAAGAATTGATCATATATATGTTGAGTAACTCGCATTCTAAATTCCTTATTCACCTCAAAATCTATTAACTTACATAATAAATGTCGATGTGCCTTTGAAACAGTGGAAAATCTTCTTCTTCATCTTCCCAAGACACTCGATCATATGACAACTCTCTCCACTTAACTAAATACTGTATTGTTCCATCTCGCAAAGTTCTATGATTAATGACCCTGTGTATTTGGAGCCAGTCAGGTCGAATCCCGTACTTGTAGAATCGCTCCTCAAGTGGATCAATTTCCTCGGCTTTCTTTCGACGCCTACTACTAGTTTCTTCATCTTCAAGTTTCGGTGGTTCTTCCATGTCCATTTTACGGAAATAACTTCTGATCATAATTGGATGAAATACATCCATTGCCAGTTCAGCAACCCATGAACAATGCCAGTATGATCGTCCAGCCCACAGTACGAAAAATTCCCTACGTGGCTTAGGGGCAAACTTCCTCTCGTCAGGACTCATTAAATAAAACTTTGTGCGTTCTTCCTGGCTTTCCACCCAGCGCCATGTCAAAATTTTATCTATCTTTCCGGGGAGTGGTTCGCACTATATTCAGTACAAAAGAATTGCGAATTAACAATTTGAAATTCCGTCGGCGAAAAAATCATACGTCAACAAAGCTACTCACAGAGCATCGTGGACACCTCCAATCCCCATCAGGAATTTCCTTTAAAGGAGGGTTGAGGCAAAAAGTGTGATACGCCCAAGGACACGAATCACAGCACAGAAGTTCACCTCCGTCTTTACACTTCCTGCAAAATTCGTTGTGCTCGTCATCTTCTTCAATCTCTTTACCTCCTTCACTCTCACAGTGAGGACACGACCATTTTCCTTCTGGAGCTTCTTCAAGTTCGGGTTCCAAACAAACCAAATGGTATGCTCTAGGACAAGTGTCACACAAAATGATTTCGCCACCTTGTTGGCAGACCTCGCAATAGTCCTGATGATCGGTTTGCTAAAAGAAATGGAAGGTGATGGTATTATTTAAGATTATTTTAGACAATAAAGTGGATAATGGGTGAATCTTTACACACATACCTCATATCCTTCCTCATCCTCTTTGCCTCCTTTTCCAGGGGTTTTCTTTCCTTTCTTTTTTTTATATTTGTTACCAATTTTCGTCTTAGCTTTCTTTCTAGGCCCAACACTTGCAGGTGTAGCCGGAGCCTCCTCATCCTTAGAAACTTCTTCGGCTTCTTTAAGCATTTGCTCAAATTCTGCATCTGAATCCTTGTCAGAAACACTTGGAGCTTCTTCATCATCCTATTTGGTTTTAACGAAGAAAGGCGATTAAATTTGTATGCAATAGTTGACTGTGCAATATTTAAAGGGTTAGTATCAACATGATCACTTACAGAGCTTCCCCGTTTTCTTTTTCCGATTCGGATTTTGAGTGTAGGAACTTTACTTTTGCCTTTGGATGATGAAGGAGCTGAGCCTCTACCTCCTTTGCGACCACTCCGCCGACTTCCTTTCCTGGACGAAGATTTGCTATCTTCTTCTTCATCATCCTCATCGTCATCGTCCTCTTGCCGTGAAACTGGTGTGGACGCTTTCTTATCATCATCTAAACCTTCGACTAGGTCGGGGTTTTCTGTTAAGAAATCTCTCCATTTTGCTGCTACTAACATCATAAGTTTAGACATTGGAATCTGTAAGTAAACACAGTTCACATAAGCATAATCCCAACTTCCCAACTTCTTAACGTTACTATGAAATTAACCAAAATTAAAGATTTCTTCCAGGATGAATTACCTTCGGATTTTCTTTTTGCAGCAGAGGTCGTACCAATTGCTGAAACTGTTTGTACGTACTAATACTTTGGAATTCCTCCGAGGCAAAGTCGAATTCAACATCTTGCAGACCAAAAGATTCGCACACTTCTTCGACACTTGGCATACCCTCTACTTAAAGAACCACAAAATCAAATAAATGTATAATTCTAATTGATGTTAATCGAATCTGATCGCGTCGTCTTTGGGACAACGGGTGTCCACATTTCTACCTGACTGAGCTTGTGGAGTATCGGGAGCAGAGCGCGGCGTTCTGTTCCGCTTGCTGCGTTTTCCAACGCCGAAGTCTGGCTCCTCGGGATTAGTTTCTTCTTCAACACTTCCTCCACCAAACTCTTCTTCTTCCCCACTTTCCGATGCCTTCTTCTTTTTCTTTTTCTTCTTAGATTTTTCACCTTTACTTCTACGTTTACTTTTCATTTTCTTTTTCTTCTTCGCACTTTCAGGGTCTTCATAATCTTCATCGTCGTCTTGATCCTGAACAGTCGAAAACAATCGGTTATAAATCCAATATTCACGATACAATCACGATACAGTCATCAAAGAAGTTACAAGCTATAATATTTAATATTACAATGTTGTACTTACTTGGATGACTATGTCATCATCCCCTTCACCAGACAACTCCTCCTCGTCATTAGTTTTTTCAACACTCTTTGCTTCGACCACATCATCTTCTTGGTCGACAGACTCCTGCTCCTCAGTTTCGTCGTCTACAAACATAATTAACCACAACCTTTCAGTATACTTCCAGCACAAACACCTCCTGTTTTGAAAATAATCGAAAATTCTAAAACGCCGGCAACTAACACTTCATTCTCTGTCAGTGTGTCTTAAACCGCAGATATTTGATACTCAAACGTTAATGTTCTCAAAACTTCTCAAGAAACACTCCACTTGACTTAATGTCCAAAACAAAGAAATGGCTCTACCACCCCCTACACGTTAACACTAAAATGTCAACAAACACTTGACTCCCTCGTTTGAAGTACAAAAAATGAATTTTCCAGAAACACAATCACCAACGTTTGAGAACACATTTAAACTATGACGCTGCAATGAACTTGAAGTGTGAAATTTCAAGCGTCATACTGTTTTTGCAAAGTAATGCTTTTGTGCCGAACTCCACCATTAAATGACCTCTCTAACTTAAACACATACATCCAGATAAGTTAACAGCGACTGCTTGGGAGTAAAGAAGGGAGACCGGTGGGGACTTGGGGGGACGAAAGGGGGTGTGACTTACCCGGTACGGACTCTTCTTCGTGATCGGACATGTTGGACAGGTATTCTTGAATTAATTAGAGGAGCAGCGAGTGTGACAAAGAGTGGAGGAATAGTGAGCGAAGCGAGCGGGAGCAACAACCCTCCTCTGCCTTACGGGGAGGAAGATGGCTGGGCTGCGTGGAGGAGGAGTCTCCTGCCTTCCAGGGTCGCTCTCTCACGCCACCCCGTATCTTTCGAATCTCATCATCCAACCTCAGGGAACAGCTCACAGCACCCTTAAGGATACGCTCACCACGCTTCACCTGTGTCACAGGGTCACGGCATACTGCAGCCCAAGACATTCATGATATCATATGAACTTGGGTGAAATCAAGGGAACTGTGAGACTAGTGCAGTGAGACATTGACATGTTAGGCAGGAATTCATAGCTCTATCTCTAGTTCTATTTTATTTGTAGCACTGTAGCATCATGAGGTTTCGAATTTTAGGATATTTTGATAAAATTCTAAGTCTGCAAACACAAAGTTTATTTGGCTGAAATCGTGTGAATTCATTTGATGCAGGTGCAGAGATACAGATGAATCAGCTGTGTGTGACTGTATACTATTGTTTTTACTAACACGTGGTGAGTTAGGCAATCGAAACAAAATTATAAATTTTGTGATATTATTACTTCAAATTCAAATCGATGTTTCTTGTGAGTAGAACTTAGACGGTAGCATGAGAAGAAAAGAAATATAAATGCCTATCAGAACTCAACGGTAATTCATTCATTTTTCACTTCACACTTTGTTGAGCATCAACTTGTGTTTTGGATGACCCTGCACATAATAGGCTCCTGGCAATGATAATAATGCGAGGCAGTGGTAGAGGGTGCTGCAGGTACTTACCTGCAGGAACGGTCTTCTAAACTTTCATAGATTGTACAGAAATAGAAATCAAAGGGTTGAGTTGGACTCTTGGACTTCGGATTGTGTTATTGAGATCCAGGTATTCACATTTTTCTATCCACAGTATTCCATTGCACAGTAAGGCCCAGGAATAATTTGACTACAAATTGAATGGGTAACCAGATTAAATTGTCGGAGATGTAATAAATAATGCAGTTAAGTGGTGTGGAACTGGGAAAAGTAATCGCCCAGCGTGTAATTAATTGATGCACATCTGAGCGATACTTGGCATTCTTGAGCTATTGGCTTATTTCACCGATACATTTGCACGAAATGTAGCAGGCGTTAAACGAAATTACGTTTTTTTCAAGAAATACTTACTTTTAATACATTTCTTATTGTAATGAAAATATATCTTAAACCTACGCAAAGTGTTTAACTAGGAACAAGGGTGGTAGGCTAGGTTTAGCTTCGATCGCATTAGGGATGCAGTAATATAAGGATTCGCTCTTAGACTGATGATAGAGTATTGCAAATGTTGGAAGTTATGTAAAACTTTCAGTTTCATCTTCATTCCCCTAGCAGAGGTGTGAATGTTACTGATGAGGAAGAATTGAAAGTTGGTTAGAAAAGGATAACGCAATGTAAGAGCTCCTCCTTTTGTACATTATCAAAGGGTTGCTAGTTGCATTGTATCTCCCTGTGAATGAAACTCCTTAACAATTACGACTTACGACTGAGAGAATAAGATGAAGCATCTCATGGTGTTGTACAGCAACAATATTATTATGCATGTATACTCCTACTACTTTATTGCTCACATTGCTTACAAGAATTCACTTTTGCATGCCTTCGTCTCATCTGAGGGCTTTGCTTGTTGTTGTAATCACTCCTGTGAATACATATACACATTCACTAAGGGGGTTGATAGCAAAAGCTCATCAGAGATATGAATTTAAATGCAATGCGTTAGATTTAGAAGGGAAACTAAAAGTACATCTCAATAATGAGACAAATATTGCAGCCTTTGCTTTGTGCAGAGACTGCG
>JAQGAD010001553.1:0-18620 GCA_034696625.1 Isotomurus palustris | reverse complement strand
CATCCGTCGTGAGCCCTGCAATCCCCTCGTCGCCCCTGAAGCAGCGTCCCTCCTCTGAGCCGCCCCTCCATTCGACAGTACGGATCATTTTTATGCTAATATTGACTATGCAGGGTACTCCTTCAGGGTCCAGGGGCCCTTACATATGGTTTATTTTGGAACCATGTCAAATGGGGTATCGATGGAAAGGTATTGACCTACAGATTATTTCAATGCCAATATGGGCACTGAAGGGCACTCCTTGCAGGGTTCAGGGGCACTTAAACAGTTAATTTTGGAACCATGCCATGTTGGGAATCGTTGGAAAGGTCTTAACGTACCCAACATTTCTATGCTAATATTGACACTACAGGGTACTCCCTTCAGGGTCCACTTAAGTACGGTGGTAAGTTTATTCTCTTAATGATTGGTAATTAATTCTAACTTCTGTTTTCTTAATTCTAAATTCTAATTTATGCTGTGTATGGTGGTTTCTATATTCTAAATTCTGAATTCGAACTTCTATATAAATTAAATTAGTTTCTGCATGCTGCGATACTTTGGTACGCCAGTTGAAAGGTTTATTAAGTATCGCAGATACTTTATGGGAATATCCACGCCGTCTGTCTGTCTGTCCGTCTCTCTGTGTCCGCGATAACTGTCGACAGCATCGACTTTTTCAAACTTTTTCTTCACAAGTCGACAGTTAGTTACAAAGCGGAGGCTAAGTTCCAAGATGGGCCCTGCAGGTCGCTCCTTTCAGGGTCTAGGGTCAAAGGTCATGAAATTTTCAAAAACAAACCCCCATCAAATGGGGTATCGTTAGAAAGGTCTTGATGAGTAGATTACAGTGAACCTAATATGGTCACTGCAGGAGACTCCCTGCACGGTCCAGGGGAACTTATGTATAGTTTATTTGGGAACCATGTCATGTGGGGTATCGTTGGAAAGGTCTTGGCCTACAGATTATTTCTATGCCAATATGGGCACTGAAGGGCACTCCCTTAAGGGTAAACTTAAGTACGATGGTAGGTTTAGGTTCTGATTGATTGGTTCTTAATTCTAACTTCTGTTTTCTTAATTCTAAATTCTAATTTCTGCTGTGTATGATGGTTTCTATTTTCTTCATTCTGAATTCTAACTTCTATTATAAATTAAATTAGTTTCTGTATGGCTGCGATACTTTGGTACACCATTTGAGTGGTTTAGTTTTATTTTGTTCCTGAACTCACTTAATTTACTTTTAAAATCTCAAGAAATTAATAAATAAATAAAAATATCCTCTAAGAAGTGTCTTCATAAATGTGTAAGTGTTGTTTCCTTACGGAGAATTAACGATTATCACCATTAAATTAAGATCCCAATATTTTTTGTAAGACCATGCCATTCCGATGGGCTGTTGACTTGATCCGATGCTGAGATAGACATGGAAATTTATAAATAAGATAATTTGGGGGAGAAGACATCCCGCTTCTGAGCTTTTAAGCCATGCCACTGTATAAATCTTCCTTTTGGAGTTCATACACTCTCCAATTAAGAACATACGTGTTAGGAACTTGAGTTTATTTAACTTTGCAATATATGCCGGGCCTGGCTCTGATTTATTAGGGCGTATACTGAATATTTGTCTGTTATGCTGCTTGTATTAGTCAATTATTAGCCTGCAAACTAGTGCAAACCCAAAAACTGGAGCGTTTCGTTCAATCTATATAACTAATTGGCCTATCTCTGTCTGTCCACTTTTGAATTGGCCGCTCAAATTTTGCATTCAAATTGTGGGGCAAAATGAGACATGATTCCTCTACACAATTCAGTACGTCCGAAGGTTTGTCAGTATGCACTGTGAACTTCCTTTTAAGTTTTAGGACTATTTGTAGGTAGATTTTGTAGCTTTCAATTGAGTCAGTTAGTCCCGAAAGATGGGAGTCAGTTCCAGATTACAGGAAAGGAAGTTAGTTCCGAAAGATGGGAGTCAGTTCTGGATTACGGGAAAGGAAGTTAGTCCCGAAAGATGGGAGTCAGTTCCGGATGGCGGGAAAGGAAGTTTGACCCGAATGACAAGGATTTGTCCTACACGACGGTAAATAGTCCTGAAAGAAGATAATGAGTCCTGAACAACGCGAATGATTCCGTGATGACGTGAATGAATCCCGAACGACGGAAGGAGCCTTGGGGATGACATGAATGCGTCCCGAATACCGGCCCCGAATGACGTTAGCCGGTCTCTTAAGACGAGAATGAGTTCCTAATGAGTTCCAAATGGCTGCAATAATTCCCAAATGATGGGAATGAGTCCCGAATGACGGTAATTAGTCTTGAATGACGGGAATGAGTCTCTTAGAACGCGAATGAGTCCCGAAGGACGAGAATGAGTCATGAATGACGCGAATGGGTGCCAAATGATGCTTGTGGGTCCAGATTGACAGGAATGAGTCCTGAATAATGAGAACGGGTTCTTAATACCAAGGGAGGGGGGTTTCAAGTAACGTATAACGGTAATAAGTCCCAAAGGAAGGAAATGAGTTCAAAACGAGGTATACATTCCGGAATACGTCCCGGGATAGGTTATTCTCAGTGTGTATTTGTGATTGTTCGGATGTAGTTATATACTGCCAACATAGATTTGATTAAGAGAAGGCCAACGAGCAAAAACGGAAGTTTCTTGCACCAGAAACTGTTACTTAGCAATTGCACTATCGATGCTTTTACAATGGAGGTACCGATGGGTTTTTTTTAAACATTTGATTAGTGTTTTCGAAAATCTATGTCCGTTCCATGGGTATCGATGGCTAGTGCAAAATAATTGACTTAAAATTGCCAATGTAAAAAGAACAATTTCAGGCAGTACGATAAACATTTAAAGATTGACTCTACTCATCTGCAATAGCTTAATGATTAATTTCCAACAAGGAAGCTTTCAATTTGTTGGAAGAAGGAAGTGGTGATGAAAATCAATTTAAAAATAACGATGCGACGATCTGATTCGTGTTTTCTCAACTTTAAAAGAAAGCGTACTATGTGGAGTCTTATTACCTTCTTTATTGACTGTAATCGTCATCCGATTCCTTTGGTCGTCGTTTTGCTTCAGAGGAAGATAAGTTTTCCTTTCCTGGTCTGTCCCAGGAGACTCTGCGAATAAAAAGTAAGCTCAGGAAGAAAAATGAATATGGAAATCATTAGGAATGAAGCACAAAAACTTTCAAATTATACGTCACAACATATTTAAGGTTGACCAATTATAATTGTCGTTTCGGCACGACAAGTCTCAAGTGGTTCATGTCGTGCAGGTGCCAGATGAAGATGCAATTGTCAGGTTACAGCCTGGACAGTAAAGAGGTACATCCCGTAGAAATAATCGCACATTTAACTACATCCCGAGACTCTATGACCACTAATTAGGTTAAAGGGTTTGTGCAAATGCTCTGTGAGTAGGGAGGCAATAGTTTACTACACAAACTCTAGTGATTTCACCACCGTTTAAAAGCCAACGTGATCTAAATGTTAAATTGTCCATAAATATGTAAGGCACAGATTTCAATTTCTTACGAGGGAGAGGTCGAGGAAGCTGTTCCACAACGATCAGCTCGAGTATCGAAGCTAATGTCAGAAGCAAAAATGTCTTATCACCTTTTATCGTGGGCGTGTGGAAACACATATCTTTTGTCGAGTTTAGCACAGTTTAGGTCTTGAATTGAATGGCAACAGGTGGAAAAATAAAACGAGTAAAAACATGAAAAGAAGGGAAATAAAGAGTAAGAAAAATGCAGGAATGTTATTAGCAGAAAATGAGTGAAATCTGGAGTCAATTTGAATGTTGTTATCTTCCATATTTGATAATACAATAAGCCAAACGTAGTAGTTTTGAAATACTTCGTTTAATTCTATCCGTTGTATTGCATGAAAGCAACGTCAATAACTACTATGAGATTAGAAAGATTAAATTGAATTGGCTGGTCTGAAAACTCGGACTTTTCACTGGTTGGGTTAATTTTCTGCCGTTCAAATACATAGCCAGTCTTCCCATCCTAATAATAATAATCTAGTGACTGTAATACTGGCAACCAACGACTCATCATATCTTACAAACCTACAACTCAAACACTTCAGATAGGAATGTCCAAAATATAAACAAATCCATACAGCAGACACACTGTGGACTTACCTTTGGTAAAGACCAAACTTAAGAAGTGAAAGCAAAGTAGGATCGACAGATGCATTCTGCGTCCGATGTATCGTCCCTCCCCACTCCCCATCTATTATGCAGAAGCAACAAAGCATATACAACCCTGCGTTATAAAATTCAGCAACCAAGTACATAAATACTATTTATGCATATAGCACCTCACTGCATAAAAATTCTGCTGCTCCTGCTTAAGCTTGGAATTTATTAAAAAGCACACACAGTTTCATTGCGGCAGACATTCAATAATTTCTTGAAACAATTAATACGGAAAGTTGAACGCACTAGATTCATTGCTTTAAAAGTTATTTTGTTACAAGTTGTGTTTGAATGTCAGAATATGTACACACAAAAATTGTTGAAACCGAATGTTTGGATTATGTGTGCCTGAATGCAAGCCTATGGTTGCCATACTGCCAATTGCGTAAACTAGAAACTTGACGGCTTATTCAGCGTAAATACCAATTAGATTTCTTTTCACACCTGGATCAGTATTTATCATTCATCTCGTAGTTTCCAGAAGAGAGTAGTAAAGGCAACACTTTTAGTTCAGACTTAATGCAGATGACGAAGATTGTTTGAATTAGAGCAACGAATTCAGCGTGAAGAGTAAGAGGCGAAAGTTGGAAAATTTCTTTTTAGGAACATACCTCATTTTACTCCGCATACGAGTTAAGTTCTTTATTCACTGACGAAAAAACATCGTAGGATTGAGTTCTGAGGTACAAAATTCCTTGTGGAGTCAGAATTGTCACAACTTTATTAAATTACAAGTAGGAAAAAGGAAAATGTACTTGGACCAAATGAAGAGAAGTGGGGATACAACAGAGAAGAGGATGTCAAACCAAAGGCGAAGAGTTAGTTGACATGAGAAAGAATCAAAGGAGAGGGTAGTCAATTGATTGAGATTGTTTTTTTAAGGATGGCATTTGACTCCACTTCCGTCCTGGTTCATTTCAATACGCTTCACATAATTTGAAATGAGTTTCATTGGAATTAACTAAAATTCTCAACTTCCCTAAGTGACCAAAATAGTTTCTGAAGTAACACTTAACATCTGTCTGAATAAAAGTTTAAGTGACAAGATCGGTGGGTATGTAACCCGAGTGAATTTCCGATCTCGTTGTTCATGCTCGTGGACTAGACAATTTATAACCTCAGTAAGAAAGTAATAATTAAGCCTCATTGTCTTTTGAAAGTAACAAAACCGTCTCTGACCTGGCAGTCTTATATTGTCTTCAACTCCTATTAAAGGTAGATGATACTTCCAAATTGAGCTCAAAATCGTTCCGATGACCACACACATATGAAAACTAATTCATAGCAGTTCTATCATTTAAGCATGGATATTTATTCCAGTCACTTAGCTTAAGTACACTTCTGACACAGTACAATGATTCCACAATACAGATAGAATTGGAAAAAGGTTTGAATTGTTGTCAATAAAGTAAACCTGACCTATTCCTGGAAAGACACGAATGAGATTTAACTATTTAACAGTATGAATTGATTTACGTTAGTTTAGAATCGCATGAATTAAGGAAGTTTACCTTTGGATTGCCGTCCGCAATGGAATGAGATTTGATCTTTTTTTCGTGAATTCACGTTCACAAATAATTTACTTGCCTTGAAAGAGACAGCTCACCGAAGGCGACAGGAATGATAAAATAACTGCCTCTTTTTCACACTCCATTGCACTGTTCGAATAATGTAAGCTTTTAATTGCCCTTCATCATTCAACGGCAAGTAAATGAATCAACATATGTCAGTTTATGCTAGCGACTTTGATGCTATTTCACAATTCCATAGAACACAACCGAATTTCGAAACCTTTTGCTTGGTTTACGATCGAAGTTGTAAATGACATTAAAAGCAAGTATCAATTTAATTAAAAACAGTTGAAAGTTACTCCGAAACTGGGAAAGATGTATGGAGACATGTTTGTCTTCACCTGTTTGTTATGAGTATTTATTTTCAAGCACAAAGAAAGAAGAATGACAGCGTAGTTTTTCCCCAGCAATCTGCATAGAGGTTGTTCATTCGATACTAAACTACTTTCACTGTGCAATGATTTCTCTCGCTTCGCCCGACACTTCTCCAAATAAAGAAACTTTCATGCGCGCTGAAGGAGTCATAACATTTTGCCTGCATGATTCTCGTTTTACTATTTAAACCTTGCATAAGCATTGACTTATCATCCAACTTTACTCTATCATTTGATTTTAACATGAGGCTAAAGATCCGATATCAATATTAAAAGTTTCATTTAAAACTTGAAGGAGCTGGAACGAAAACGATTTCAGAACAAATCAACAGACAGAATTAGGTTTTTGATCATGTCAGAATTTTTAAGCACACAGCGTCAGTCAACTCCGTCTGTATTCAAACACAGCTCAGCTGAAAGAGGGACAATGAATGAGAGTGAAAGTCGTCTCATGTAAAATGAACAGTCGTTTTTTGGATAGCGTCAGATGTGAGTCAATCCTTTTTTTAACTCTAAGGTGTCTTCATACGCAAAGTATAAGCACTTCGCCATACATCCGACTTAAATTTATAACATTTATTTTTATAACAATTTATTTATATTTATAACAACAAAAATTAACAATTTATAACATCTTAAGAACAGTTTTTAAAAACCAGATTCAAGCAGAATGAAACTTACAAATTCTATTCTCTTGCAGTGAATCGCGTAAATTTTGTACGAATTGAGGCCAATGAAGATTAATTTTGGAAATAAATTATTCCTAGTGTTTGCAAAATCATTTGAATCAGCGTATGTGTAATTATACAACCATTCATCATAAACAGTCAGGAACGAGAAAGGTATTGTAAAGCAATTCACAACTCGTACTATAAAATTCAGCAGCCCATCGAATCCCAGTCGTCCTGTTGAACATCATCAAGAGATTATTGGTAAGTACTTAATAATTAGAAAAATGCCTGATTTATTAAAAAAAGCTTAATGTTATCCTGTCCCATTTTCTTGCTTCCATAAATCGTACCTTGTACCTGCAATGTTGAATTTGTTTGAATTGACATGGAAAAGTAGTTGTGATTGCTTTCAAAAACTTCTGGCTACGATCCGAAAACATACAACCAGGATTTGCAGTGCATAACCTAAACTTATTATAAAGCCTACAAAGAAAATGCATTCATTCAATACATGAATGTAAATCGTAAATTGCATTCATATTTATTCTGACATCTAAAGACAAGACCCGAGAATGCGCATTAAAGACGCAATGGTTATTATGGATATCAGAAGACAGTAGTTGTGTAATCAAAATTTCAATAACTTCTCTTAACCCGATATCTCTTGATCTTCATCGTTGCAAAAAATTTGTGCTTTCCCAGAGTAATCGAAATGTTCAAAGTCTCAACTGCAGCGTTCATAATGTGTACAGGTAGCCAAGTTACCAGCAAACATTCCAACACAACTAAACACTGTTGGTACACATGTAGCCATTTTCGGCACTCTTCTTCACGCTGACTTGCAACCCAGAAAGCATGATTTTTACAACACGGTGTGGGGCAAACAATAATGAAATATCTAAAAATAAGATTTATTGAACGGTCTATATCATAAAGAAGCTTCTATGAGCTATCCATCGAAAGCTTTCAGACAGAACAAAACTGTCTGACAAAACCAGACAGAAACCGGAAACGAAGTCTAACTAAAGAATTCGATAGAAAGAGAATTCAATTGGAGGGAATAAAAACTCATCTCGTCACATTAGAAGCACCTCGAGAGAAAGCAGATATTTTTGACTGTCTAGAGCGAGTGTTTAAAAGGTATCTTTACATTTGACACAATTACTTCTGAAGCTGACTGAAGAATTTATGTAAACCTAATTTTCATGGAATCAGAGAGTACCGATGATATTGAAGGCGAGTATGTTATAAGTTTCCATGATGATTGAGTGCAAATTGAAGCTCCTCTCTCTTGTTCACTTACTGAGAAGTTGTTTTGTGAACGACGAGCAGAAAATACCTCTTAATATAGAAGGATGAAACGAAAGTATTTCATTGCCTTTTCTGCGTTGGCCTTAATTTGACTCACAAGATATGTGAAACTATGATGACCGATAATGAGGAATTCCAAAAAACCTTAATTTCTCTTCAGTTGTTTGCAAAGTTCGAGCAACAAGCGGAACACTTGCATCGGTACACAGTTACCTTTGCCTCGCCTGTCTGATTAGTAGGAACGGTAATGGGGAGAACCTTAGAACATTGTTTGTGTGAGAATCAGATCATTCTGTTATCTCATAATGTCTCTCCAACACCAACTAATTTAACTAAGTTGGTACGGATGTACCCTAGTATGTTTTAGTGGCTTCTGACCCCACACTTCCTTCAGTTCCTTCTCAGCAACCTATTTAGGCATTTAAATTGGCTCAAAAATGTACTTTCCTACACTAGAAGAGCTTGGCGCTCATTTTTAATACAGTCTTAATTAAACTCATGCAAATTATCCCGGAAATAAGACAGCGATATGAAAACTAAATTTTGCTGCAATATGGTTTAATATTTTACTACAGTAGGATAACTCTCTTCCTTTGAAATCAAATTCGATTTATGAACACAAGAAATTCGTAATTTTTTCTTCAACTTCCAACATCAATTCAACGCAGCAATAACACGGTGATTGTACTTATAACGAATTATACTTAGACAGTAAATAAATAATTGTACTGCTTCAACGGAAGGTGGAGTAATATTTATAGATGGTCTCATAGACACGGTTCAAACTTGTACTTCTTTCAACTGATCACATCCATCTCATATCAACCTTTCAGTTTTTTCTGTATTATTGAATTTGTATCCTTTATTCTGCTTTGACTACCAGCCTGAGACTTTCATACACTCCAAATGTCCTGTTCATCCTTCACAATGTCATACCTGTAAAAATGATTGCATATCACAAGTAAAACTGTAACAGAAACAGAAGAACTTCTGGCGAAGTTTCAATCACTGAATCTCTTTTAATCTTCTTTATTGGAAACTAAATGTTTGTATTAAGTGTGTCACGGTAAACCCAAATTTTTCTATTTTCGCGTTAATCTTACAAGACTCATTATCAGTGAATCTATAATAATCTGCTAATGCTTAAAACTATTGTCTGTGGCTTAGTTCGGGATGGCTACTCCTACTGTATTAATTTAAAATAAATCTCTCTCCATTACAGTTTTCAATGCAAAATAAACTTGAGTCTCCACAAGAATACTACTCAAATGTAAAATTCATTGGTGAATAGGTTAAGGTACTTTTGAAGAGCAGAGACTGAGTTCTTTTAAATTGTCTTCATACTAAATGAAGCAGATTATTAGAATTGTTGCTACAAATAAATTCTCACCGCAGACACTTGTTACTTTAACTCTACAGCGTAGGATCATTCGAGGACAGGAAGGAATACAATGTGTAACTTGCCAATTTCATTCAAAGTCATGACTTGTAAAGTTACAAAACCTCCAGGCTGATGGAACTCACCTTGCATTCATCAAAATCCCAAGTTGACAACCTGTCACTGCTGTACTATTGGTCTTAAAACAACTGTAGTTGTTGCAGCTCAGTTTAAAGTTTAAACTTTTCGGGAGACAAATGAACATGAAGAAAGGATGGGAACAAAGTGGATTCTAGAATTGGGGCCAACTTGAACCCCGTTTGTTACAAAAGAGTAGAGCAGCAAGTTGATACAACTCCTTTCACCAGATCTGTTTAAAGAAGATTCCGTTGTGTTAGAGATTGTTCTTCTCAAAAGTAACAACTCCCACTGCCGTTCCAACGAATGTACCTCCTACCCTCTCTCATAGAAAGTCTTGTTTGTGTCATTCCACCTCCTAGCAATCAAACATAATCCCGTATACTTTGTATTTGATCGATGCAACGAGGCTGGTCAGTACTTCTCCAGTGTATTGAATGCTATTCTGTAAGTAACCCAGTGCCAGGGTACAACTTTTCTTTGATATCCAGACGCAATTGAGGTTTGTTTAATTGGTGTAATGCGTAATTTATGAGACTGTGTTTACTCTGAGCAGTTGATCACTGGACATGGGGAATAACACACTCAACTCACAAGTAAATTGATGCACGTAGATGAAAGTAAAATGTTCGTTTGTAACTTGAGAAGACACGGAGGTGTTTTTAGACACGTAAAGCGTTACAAGTAAAAGTATTGCCTTCTTATCAATGGTCTGGTAAGATTTATTTATTTGTCCGTAATTGTACGTCTGGAATCCATAACTGTAAATGGCCTGGAATCTTTCGCCATACTTTGAATAAGAGGCAAACTCCTGGAAGTTTTGAGATTTTTGTTGATGAAGCGGAAATGCAATGACGATTTTTATCAGTGCAACTTGGCTAAAAGAGACACTTCTGAGGGCTTGTCTGCATGTGTGGAAAAAGGATGATAGTATACAAGTTAATGAATTGACGTATTTGCAACCGGGAGAAAGTTATTTACTTATCGGTTTCAATGTAATCAATCATCTTTGTACTCATACAAGATGCAAGTTATACGACAAAATACCTATTGTGCACAAATTCTCATCTTTTAATGTCCATCCTTTACAGGTTTTTCACCTCCAAATTGCACTACCTTGTAAGCAAAGTGTGCCGATTGTCTTAACCTATAAATGAAGAAGATGACAAGAGAGTTCTAATCCGCAGTTTGGAATACATTGACACTGAATTATCAAATGCTTGTCGTGCAGATTCAGTAGGAAACATACGAAAATTATAGGAAGTGCTCTGATGGAGTAATGGGCGGAATGGAAGGACCGTGTGGGTATGTGGTGGGTGGAATCGTTGGTTTCATGGCTGTTGCAATATTTTTTGAATTGTTATTTCTTTGTGGATTTTTGGAAAAATTTGTGGCAGAAATGGAAATACAGTATGCCTCCAGTGATGAGTATTCTTTGTCAAGGTCGGAAGAATCTTCTTCTTACTCGACGCTGTCGGAGAAAGCTTCTCCTTTATCAACACCGACCACAAGCGAGAAGAGCAGAAGAGGATATGCAAATTGAGTTTATTCAATCAAGACCGAAGGTGGATAATGAAATGATTGGTGATCCCTGTGTACCTGCGTGTAATTCGATGACTTATACGTAATCATGCAACAAATGATACAATTGGGTGTGAAATTAACTGCGAGGAAGTGTAAAAGTTAACTGTAAGGAACTTGTCAGCTAGAATACACAATGTTACAAAATATTGATTGCAAAGCATGTGTAGTAATATTTTATAATCTACGGTTGTAGACTATTGTAGAGTCGCAAAAGGTGTGCTACAAAGTAACCACTGCTTACAATGTTATTAAAATCGCAGTGGATGGAAAACACTTGATTGAAATGTGTATATACTTTATGAATCCTTACATTCTTATTTTTGTGGTTAAAGGTGTGGTAGAGATTTGTTGCAAGGGATGCTATTGAAGCCGTTAGTTTATTGCTAGTTTCATTTCTATACCTGTAAATAATTTAGGTATTTATTTATCTCAGAATAAGAAATCTTTTATACGCATTGTCAAGTTAAGGACAAAACTATTCATGGAATAGATTTAAGCATAGTATGATTTATCTCCTGATATTTTAGCTTAATGTTTTATAATATTGATTACTGTCACTGTACTTTTAACCATGATTCCGAATAAATAAAATTTTGCTGCTTAAAACTTGACTCTCATGAAATGGTTTGGAAGCTTACAAGTCAAAAACATGTCTCAAAATGCCTCGGATGTCAAAGGCAAATTAGTTTGTAGTGTGTTTGAGAAACCTTTGCCTTAAAAATATTTTGCTGGCGGAGAAAACATCAGCACGACTCCTCCTTGAGTTATTAAGTCAACCTGCGAATCTATATTCCTTTTTACTATCGCCAAAATTGATGTTGTATTAAGCTATACACTATTTTTTAAAGCAGCCATGATGGAGTTATGAAGTCATCTTGAAATAAACAAGGATAAGGTGATCATCGTTGGAATTAAAAACACTGAGTATTTCGAAAAATAGCTAATGGAAGCTTGCTAATGATTCATTAGTTAGCTTCCACTAGCTAACCAACGAATACTTTCACGAATCGTGTAAGAAAACAAGACAGAACCGGAAGGGTAATCTAACGAAAGGATTCAATAGAAAGAGAATTCCACTGAAAGGAAAACAAAACTCATATCGTCACATTAGACGTGCCTCGAGAGAAAGCAAATATTTCTCACTGCCGACAGCAAGTTTTGAAATAGTATCTTCATATTTAACACAATCACTTTTGAAACTTACTGGATAATATATACAAACCTAATTTTTTGGAATCGAATAATGGAACCCATATTCAAGGCCAGTAAGTTTTAAGTTTCCACGATGAATTAGTGCTCATTGAGGCTCTCCTGTCTTGCTCAGATCCTTACAATTTGTTTTCTGAACGACAAGCAAGAAAAAAATAAATGAAATGGAAGGATGATCGATGAGAGGGAAGTAGTTCATTGGAGTTTCTCTTTTGGACTTACTTTGCCTTCCAAGAAATGTGTAAATGTGGTGATCGATAATGAGGAATTTGAAAAAGACCTGAATATCTGTTTGGTTGGTTGTGAAGTTGGAGGAACCTACGGAACACTTTAAACACACTTTTGCCTCACCTGTCTAGTGAGTAGGAATGGTCATGGGAAGACTGTGTATGTTTTGTTTTAGAAATGGCAGTTATTAGCAGCAAACTCGATAATTCTTCTGCTGTTTTAGCTACAGCGCTTCAGAAGGATCCTCCTGTTCTTCCAGTTTTTCTTTGCTTAAGTGGTACGACGGCTACTAATTTGTTCCAAGCCCGAGTTAATGAGTTGCAACTTTAGCATTCTTTTATCTCCAAATGTCTTGCCACTAACAATTAATTCAAGCCAGATGGTACGGATGCAGCACACCTTTACCTTCGCCTCTTCAGGCAGTGAAATTAGTTAAAAATTATTTTATTCCATCAAAAACGATTTGAGCTCTTGTTCACTATTGAATTAAATGAACGGACGATAGAAGGATTATATATTTAATTCAACAGCAAAGGAAAGATTTCTTGTTACGTCAAAACTCAATATCGACCAAAATTCCTCATCCACTAGGGCTTTAAAAGACCAGACAAGCGTTGTGTTGTTCTGAGCTGGAAATACATCATCATCATACGTGGTAATAATAATAATGATTGATGAGCTTGTCCTATGCACCACTTCGAGGTAAGATGTTGCACTTACATTTCTCGTCATTTCCTGTGATGCATTTGCAATGGGCTCTGAACATGTCCACATGCTTTGGTTACTCGCACTCGCCTGCACTGGAGATTCAATTGTCACCCACTTCCAACGACAGTATTTCCCTTCTGTAAGTCCACGTTGATCTGTGGCACGAATTAACTCAGAAGGCATCCTTTAGAACAAAATGAAGTAGATATCGTCGCATTCTCTGCTTATTGTTTTTCACTTCTGCTTGTGAAGCTACAAAACCGATTTTCACCATGAAATAATCTTCTTTCAACACTCGTGACTCTTGACCTATGTGCATCTTGTCCTACATGGGAACGTCTTCTGGACAGCAACCTCGTGGGAAGATAATTCCTTCTCTGAAAAGACAAAGAGTCCAATTATATTTTGCCAACACACCAGCTCATGCTTGTTTTTCTGTGTGATTCTGACTTTTCACTCATTTCCTCAGGATGGACAAGCAAATTGTTGGCTTATCTGCTGGCGTTTGATTAACCACCATAGACTTAAATAATTTAAAAGATCTTACTACAATCGTTAAAATTACTAATTTTCTCGCTTTCTCCATACACGCACTGCGTCATTCGCAGTTACATAAATTATTTCACAGTAAAAACAGATTTGATTCGTAGTAAATACCAATTATTTTCTCTCTTGTTAACTCTACAAACACTCCAAGCTTGTATCGTCCTTGATTGTACAAATATCTAGAAAAAGAAGAATACTTATTTCCGCACAAATACAGTTATAACATTCAAAAGGACACTAAATAATTACCCCCGCATGTAGTTCCGTAAACAACCTCACAGAGAGAATAAAACAATTTGGTTGGATTGTTTATCAGCAAACAAAAAACACAAACAGCATTTGTGTTCCGCGCCCGGGGAATAGTGCGACTTTCTATTCCCACACACGCTTCCAACGGTTCCATGTAAACTCAAAACTCTGCATAAGCAGTATTATGTGCATCTTGAGTCCAAATGAACGTGTTCGCAACAACCAAACATCTTTCACGGAAGCAAAAGTTAACAATATTTTGGAGGTTGTAGTTCGCAAATACATTTCAACCTCATCCCCTCACAACTGCTGGAGTGCTGGAGACATAAAAGTCCTGGATATTTATACATACCAAAATTCCTTCGAGAAGTAATAATTGCCATATTTATGAACCATGATGGCCTTTTGAATTATCGCTGTCAAAATCTAGACTGTTACGGGGGCAGATTAGTGTGTAAAAAGTGAGGACTTGTGAAAATTAGAAAGAAATGTGGGGACTTAGAAGAATTCTAACTGAAAATCCGAGTTTAGACGAAAAACGGAGAATCAGAATAAAAATGGACAGAGTTTATTTCTTTAGAGAGCGAGCTTCACTCTTCGGAAGTCGCGAGAACACTGAGCAATTTTCAAAGACAATTACTCCCAACACACTATTACATTTACGTCTCTACGGTGACTTCAAATCATCATACAATTTTCACTCTTACAATTAGCATTACAGACCACCTGGACCACATGGAACACTTACAATACTATTTGCCATAAGGACATTCAAGTACATTTTACCTTATAACTTTTCAACGCGCGGTTACAGTAACCTCAAATTACACTAATCTGAGCTACAAAAGGGGATCTATCAGATAACATTAACACTTAAGCTGAGCTATGTCTACTTTCTATACTAATTTGACATTTACATCAGCATTGCCGTATACGGGAAAACACCTGACTAGTCCAGGCCCAACAACTTTTGACAGCGCGGTCACAAGGACCCGAAATTACATACACTTATACAAAAATATGTGAACCACATGATAACATAAACCTTTCTGTTGCGCTAACACTACTTTTTATAACAATTAGCATTTTCTTAACATTGTACGTTTGG
Source organism: Isotomurus palustris (assembly GCA_034696625.1). Taxonomy (NCBI): domain Eukaryota; kingdom Metazoa; phylum Arthropoda; class Collembola; order Entomobryomorpha; family Isotomidae; genus Isotomurus; species Isotomurus palustris. The sequence continues at coordinate 3,347 of JAQGAD010001553.1, read as the reverse complement.
AAAATCCACTAACACTTTTAACAATTGCGGTTACGAACAGGTTAAGCAGTCAACACTCCGTGATGATTACTTGTTTCAATTCGTTATATGGTTAAACTCACCTATAACCAGAAAATAAAATTAACAGCCCAGTAATTCTCAAATGACTTTCTCCATTGAGAATTGAGGGAAAGTATATAAACGAGACAGAGGAAAGTAGAGTGTAAACTTCACACTACTCTGCTTATTCCAAGACTTGTGAATTTCCACGAAAAGGATTTAAAGCAAGCAAAAAGGCACTTCTGTTGATGAAGGAGGTGTTCTATTCTTGTTATGTAATTGCTTTTTTGCACTAAAATTTTATTATGTTTCCATCCGATTTAGATCGGAGTTTTACAGTTAGCGAAGATAAAGTCCAAATTTCTTTATTCTTACTTATCCTTCTGGGAGTCGCGGTTGTCCGCTGATGGGATAAAATTATGAGCAGCCTTGTCACCACGATTGATTCTTCCTCCTTATTTGCCATCAAGTTCCACATTCACTTTAAGCTTCGCGTATTATTCTTATCCAATGTGTCGCCACTAAGTCTAAACAACACTATTCTCTGCTTACTTTCACTATGCTGTCACCTAAGGTTGAACATTTGTCGTATGTATGGTGACAGACACACTTTTGACAGCTTTTGCTTTTACATGTATTTACTTTTTGCTGTCTTCGAATTTTCGGAACAACTAATACTTTCAATTCGCTGAGGTTTGTGCAGATCTGCAGTATTCTGCAGTCTTAATTAAGAATCTGTTAAAATTTAAAAAAAGATTAAGATCACTGTCTTTCTTTCCTCAAATATCCACTTTACTTTCTCTCATTCTCTCATCATATTAACAACGTAATAAAGTGGAATTTTTGTGTACCCACGGAAGCTTTCGACCAACCGATTTCAGGAAATTTTGACTCATTGCCGGGTTTCTGTTAGCGTAGAGAAAGCGTGTGGAAAAAACGCGAAAAATCAGGATTTTGGTACTGCCTTTTAATTTTGGATGATGTAAGGTGAATTTCTCTAAACACTGTAAAGTGAATGCTCAGGAAGAAGAAAGCAATTAGTCAAATCCTATCAAAAATAAATCTTCGAATGGTTGCCAGTCACAGCCACTTGTTGAACGTACGAAATTAAAACCTCAAACTCAACCAAGTTTGCAGATTAAAAAGGTAATGATCCCAACAGTAGACTACTGAATCGAATTTAGAATCCCGTAGAGAACAGTCATGCTGGAGTTCAGGCTTTTCTTACATCAGTCTTCAATAGTTGGGTCTAAATTAATTCAAAGATAGTCACTTAGTCAGTGCAGAAGAATCAAAATCGCTAAATAGTTCCGCACGTAAAATGATCGTATATTTATAAAAACAAAACAAAACGCAAAAAAAAATATCGTACACAATACAAATCTTTTTATGGACGTACAAGATGACACTTCATTGTTACAACTTTTTCATTATATTGATGTATGAGATAGATGCTTAAACAATTGCTTAAACTCCAAAATAAAAAGGCGAAGCTGAAGAGAAGGAAACTAATTTGAGCCTTTTCTACCCTTTCCGTAAATTCGTGGAGATATATTGTTGATTCCCTCTTAGTTAGTGAATCGTGATTGTGAAAAAAATCAAGGGATGTGCGTATAAAAAACATCTGAAGCAATGCTGAGTGCTTGCAGCTGATGGTTGACACTTAGTAGCTGAATGTGTTTGCAAGAAGATTTCGAAGAAAACTCATCTAAGAAATTCCTAGGGAGTTTGCTTAAAAGATTCGTTCAAATCGGTTCAAGAAAAGTACGCACAGCAAATCAGGGTGCAATCGTTGGAGCTAAATTGTTTCTCACGTTCGGTTTATTTGGTCATATCACATCTAAATCCAATCTTCTAGAATGCCTTGCTTGATATCTCATGACTGGTACGATTATAGATCACTGAGAAGACGAAAGCGAAATTAAGCTGTTGTATTTTCAGTAACAAGAAACCTAACACTTCATCGTTTATTTCTCAACAGCAAATTTGTTTCTAAAGCAGCAATTTAACTCTACAATTCTCCTTTAATATCATTCACTAATAATACAGTAATTTTTTGCATGCAAGGGTATTCGCAAAGTGCTGCTTGACAGTAAAACTTGACACAGCAAAGTCCTGCAGTAGCTTAACATTAACCGAAATCCTCTTTCTACTTGTAACTCCAGATATTTCTCCATGTTAAGATTGGCTAAATGAATGGACAAGAGAATTGGAATGAATTAAAACAAACCAGTCTAAGTAAGCGTAGTTTAGATTTGAATATTCTAGGCAGTTAGAGACATGAGTCTACGAGAGTGTAATGGAACAGAATGAATAAATGGAATGAATTTTAACAAGCATAGGAACAGAATGGAAAGAATTAGCAGAACAAGAATGAAAGAAAGCGAATTGTGCAGCCAGAGTTGGCAGGAGAACAAGCAATTAGCAGAATGCTTACATGTGAGGATTTGAGGAAACTACACTTTAAGTGTTGTTTGAGGAGTTACGTTTAACCAACGTTACATACGTTTGAGTATTTAGTATTTTCCTTCATGTAAGTAAACTTTTTAACAAAATGTGGCCGAGGAAAGGCAGACAGGACGAGTTAAAATCAGTCAAGTGAGTTCTTTAGATACTAAAGAGGTACAAGATTGGACTCACTAGCCCTGACAAGGAGGGTGGGCCTAATTACGAATCACCACTGAAAACTTTAAATAAGAGAACTGTTTAGAACAGACACGGACATGCAATTGGTTAAAGAGCTTCATTAGTATTTAGTATAACTTAGTATTTAAGCTTATTCGAAGATTCAATCAAAACTCTGACCGACTCAGACTGAATAAAGGTTCGCTTCAAACTGACCCAGTTACTCCGTTCAAATTCTGACCTACAACCTTGTTAAAAAATTTACATAATAAAGCAAAATTGGGGTAATTATTTACAAAGAAAATCCAACCAGATCAATTCACTACCACACAACCAAACCAATAAAAATGTAGCACGTATCTTTTAAACCAACACACAATCTTCGATCTTAAAGAGTTTGAATGTCTAAAGATATTTGTGTGTTTCTCAGCTTGTAAGTATCCAAACTTTAAACAAACACAATTCAAGTTCGATAGAGAATGAGTGTTCTTTCTGTTCTTTCAATATTCACAATTTCTTTATCTAAAACTCTGAGAGGCTGTCAATACATCTTCTGAAGTCCCAAGCGAAAGCGATTTAATTATCTCCTTCTTCTTGATATTAAAGCTGCTGCTGGTTTCATGAGAATAAATGTTATTTATGAAAGGGAAATTATATTAAGCTTAATCAAGTTTCGATGAATA
>JAQGAD010001552.1:0-18623 GCA_034696625.1 Isotomurus palustris | reverse complement strand
GTACTCTTCTAGCTGAATAGTAATGTACTACTTTCTAAGGACGTTGGACGTGAAAGTTCAAAAAGGAAAGTTGTGTGTGTACCATCCTTTGAAAGGATTCCTTTAATGCTGGGAATTGCGTTCTAGTCTTTCTTTTCAAGGAGAATTCTAATCCAAAATATGCGATGGGAAAGCTTCAAGCTACTTCATTATAACCTCGTGTTTTCTCAGAGAATTCTAAAAAATGGCTAAATCTCTCACTGAACAGAAGATTTTTTGTTTTTTGCCAAATAAATATACTACATTTAATTCACTAATTATATTATAGTATTTGAAAGATAAGTAGCTTAAATTCGCAAACTTACCTTTAGACTTCGGAGTCAGAGTCAGGAGAGAAGCAGAGGCAGCTCCGGCTCCTGAAAGAAAAATTCAACCATAAATATATACCAAAAAATCTATAAATTAAAGTATGTATTACTCTGTAAATTGGATTTTATAGAGAAATATTTGTTTTCAAATTATCTCTTTTATTTGTAAGCAAATGGGGCTTTATTCGCTTTATATTTGCCTGAAATTACACGTACCGTGTTGAGTTAGCCTCGTAATAAACAAGAAAGGTTAATTTTAGTGTTTGTGTTTCACACAAGAGTAATAAGGAAGTGGGGTGAGAGGTTGAAGTAGGTGACAGGTTTCGAGTCTCCTAATTCACCTTAAATAAGAACTTACCTTCTCCCATCAGAGTTACTTTCTCCGGGTCGCCACCAAAAGAAGCAATATGGGTTTTGACCCATTCCAACGCCTGAAGTTGATCAAACAAACCATAGTTCCCAGTAGCATCCTTTGTCTCCGTGTTCAGGAAACCTAATTAGCATCGAAATTGCATATCAAACAAATTGCTTTTCTTCGCTGAGATAATTGAGAAGCGCTGCCCTTCTCATTCCCATTACACAATGCTCTACCCATCACCACCACCAACTGCCAAGCAAAATACCAGGAACCTTACGAGCGATAAAGAACTTCTGATTTCATAAAATTAAGAGAGTGAAAACAAAGTAGATGAGAAAGATAATATTGTTATACTTAAGGAAGTTTGAGAGCTCCTGTTGATGGTGTCGTGAGTTTAGTCAAACTTCACCGAGTTCGAAAAGCAAGTGTAGTCTTTGCGTATTCCAACAACTGGGAAGTAAATCGACAGAAAGCAACCTCCAACGAGCTTCGTGTGGAAAGAACACGTACGCCTCAAAGTACTTATCTTCAACCACCACTGCCACTGCCATTCATTGTACCACTTAGCAAATGCAAATTTAGCTCATTCATGAATAAAAAATTGAGACTATTATTACTTTTCACTCAAGCCGACACTAATCACACCACATCACAATCTCTGTTCCCAGAGAAAATCATTCACTAGAATTCGAAACAATTAATCCTATCTTTCCCCTCCATGTCTAGTTTATTTTAGTTTAGTGTAAGCGAACCTAAAAATCAATTGCTACGCATATAAGATTCGTTCTTTAAAGATTCTCTGAGCTTTCATTGGAAGAAACTTTTTTGCCAGTTTGCCGGAGTATAAATGTGTACTATACGACTTTAGGATTGTGAAATGCACCAAACAAATCTAACAAAGTATCAAAATTCTACCCCACATTCCTGTCAAGTCCTGCGAGCAGATTAGTTTGAATTTCAATAGGGAGGGGAGTTAGTATACATTGGGAATTATTTTAGAAGACCACTGACGAAAATCGCTCTGTTGGTGAACAGAGTAATGATTGCAATTATTGTAGACACTGAGCTCATTGTGAGTAGAATATCAATCTAACGGCAGAGCCAATGTTGAAAAAGTAATTTAATTACTTAAAAATGTTCCTAAACTGAATTGAAGCAGTTGGAGTTTCCAGTTATGTGAAAAAGCGCCCTGCATACAAAAAATAAGTAATCGGTTTTCCTATTTTCGGAAACGTGGGGTTTCCATTATGAAGTGGTTTGTGAGATGAACGGTTTACGTGAAATTCCGGAACTTTCTCCTGTGCGAAAAGGAGACGAAAGGGTATGGGACGACCGTTTCAAAGAACTTATTCTTCTCTACGTTACAAAATAATCGTATAGTGAATTTTAGATGAAACTTTACTTAACCTTTTACTTTTTGATTCGAAACCCTTGTTAATAATGGAAAGAGTTAGAAAGCCAAGAGAAAGGATTCTTGAGGAAAGTAAAAACGAAAAAGGGTCTTTTCATTAAAGTTTGCTTTTGCCTGAAATTTTGACAAATAGACTCCAGCAACGATGTATGAGATTATCAGTCAACCGTGTTCTTTTACTTGTGTGTCCTCAACAACGTGAATACCAAAGGACAGAAAAGTAAGAAGTCATTATTATACAAATTTCAATTTTCGTTGAAACTTTCACTGCTGCATAAGCAAGCCTGAATTAAATTGTGAATAATTAGTTTTCAAATCCCTCGTGGGCAGCAAAATAGTAGCTAATAAAATATTTCGTGTTACCCAGGACATGCAGTCGGTAATTAAAGGTGACTAAAACGACGTTTTCATCGATCAAATAATCAGGTCCGTACATAAGGGAGTGAGATGAACCCGACTGGAAACCTCCGCCGTGGATGAAGACGATCACAGGCTTCAAGTTATCCACCTTTTCATGTTTCAGACACATAAAATCAATTTATCACTTTGTGTAGACGCAGCAGCTAATTCATTTACTTCAAGTCAGTTGCAGACGATCTCAACTTTGCAACATGCATGCACACCCAAACTGAGAAATACTGTGATGACTGTTAGAAGAACTTTCTCCCTCTTTACTCAGCCGACTTCCTCTCTCTCAGAATTTCTCCTCTAAAAGAGGATTTCAATCTTATCCCGTCTTTTCTCGACTCTCCGTATAAATGAGTGAATATAAAGGCACACATGGATGAAGTACAACTCTCTTCTTTCTTAGTGTAACACTGAGAGAGAACTTTATAGTCGAAATTCATTCAAAGCCATCAAAGAAAGCTATCTATCTGCAAATCAGTTCTAGAAGGGTTTCCTTCATGTCCTAAATACATAATTCCTCGCACGATCTTCAAATAACTTAGTGAATGGGAAGAAAGTAACCCTTATGATATAAACTTTTAATATGGACATCACGCAGACCCCTTAAGATATTTTTCCTTCAATTCTACCAGCATCAAAGCATACAAGGAGTATACCTACCTCCAGAGATACACTTGGAAGAGAAGAGAGTATCATCACCAACATGAAATAGAAATCAAATCTACTACAAGGAAACCTCAAACAATCCAATCTTCCATGAAAAAGTTAGCAAGAACTGACAAATATAGACTACTCGGATATCCACCAAATGAACGCACAAACGAACAAGTTCGGATGTCTCTCTTTGTAGTCCTCTCACGAGGAATGATCTCTCTCAGAACCTTTGAACATTACAATAACAATGCAAATTCTACGTCTTTTCTAAATGAGTAGAAAGACATCCTTCAGGCTAAACCGCTTCTTTCCGAGTCTCCGGAGATTCTTTCAGTAAATATAACAAGCTAATGTCCGATTCAAAGGTCCACTACTCGCAGTAACAAATCATTTTGTTTCGGAATCTGTCTGTATGAGACTACGATAGCAGGATAGCTGGGCCAGTCATAAAATAATAGTTATCTGCAGAGATCTGTTTGGATACGAATAGTGCGGAGAATCGTTATATTAGTTTTATAGTAGCTCTTCAAAAAGCTGAATAGGAAACCTTGTATTCCATTTCAGTTGATGATGATGTGAAAAGTTTTTCACGGGGTCTTTCACTTGAATTAAAAGAGAATCACAAACTTCACAATGGGAAGTCGTAGAGTAGAAAAGTCTGGTACACATTATTTTACATCATTGCTCTATACTGAGCTTATGTTCCAATCAAAAGGTGTCTAGTGTCTACTAGTCTGACGCTTGTCATTAATGTAATGATCTGAATGGCCTCCATCCAACAAGATAGATTCAACTAAAATGCTCCTTTTTATAGCACAGCGTTGCGTTAACGGATAAATATAATCATTCTGCTCAGAACTGTGTTGGTATTTTTACTCTTAATGATACGCGAATTCATCTATCTACTGCGTCGTATCACACTTAAAATAATGTGAAATTCCATTAGCCTCCTTTCTGGTTATAGTGATTATTAGTGGACGAGCGAGAATTGTTGACGGGATATCGGCTTATAATATAGAAGTAACAGGAGATCCGTAATAATATATGAGGCTCTATTCTATACATCTGAAAGTTAGCCGGGTATGATTCATTCCAGGAAAAGCAATACTCATCTTACATCAGGCGTGTAAATGTTGAGTGACAGGCAATCTTCTTCTCCGATCACATTGTTTGTCGCTACGTGAAGCTGTGGACATACTGGACCGTCTAATGTCCCGTCAAGGATACCTTGCCAGGCTGGCAAAGGCACGGGCTCCTGTGGGAATCCAATAATAATAACACACCATTGTTAATTCTGCGCTCAAGTTTCCTCCTTCACTATTAAACTTGTCTATTCTTCTTTCCTAGACGAGTGGAGAAAGTTATCAGTTATATAACTACATATAAGGGAAAAGTAAAGTATACACGTAACTCGGATATACTCTTTTGTCCAGGATTATTATACTGCGCTCTACATTCATCCTCATCTTTGTGTTTTGGTTCTAATAACCTACTTGATGAAATTGTACCAGGTTTGTCATCAAATACCGAGGTTCTCGAGAAATTGGAATTTTCATTATTTTTACGAGAAAAGGCTCTGTTAGAAAGGAACAAGATTTTTTGGTAATAAACCAAATAGTTGGTTATATTATAGTAGTAGAGACAGGGTAAAGAATACAAGAAATACTCGTTCCAATTCCAATATTACGAATTCTAAAGGTGTCAATAAAATTTGAGTTTACTAGACTCGTTCTATTATTCCGTATCAAATATCCTCCCAATATCCCAATATACTTCTCCCCATGTGGTCCTGTGCAAATATACACTGAGGATGATTGGTAAATCATGTTTATGGGAGCAGTTGAGAAAGGAATAGATTACTTCAGGATGAAAGGACTCTTCATTCTTAGGACGGCTAATTATTTGTCTTTTCATACTTTCACTCCAACTCATCATACTCGACAAAGAATCTAGATACATACTTTAAATGGACAAAAAACGGCATACGAAAATGTCACTTCGTTTGTCATGAATGAATAAAATTGGATTAGATTGTTGTTTGTGCTAACAGAAAAGAAGCAACAATGGAAGGTATTGTTAAATACAAATTTGATGTATAAGAAATTGTGTGCACACACACTGCACACACATTCATACCTTAAACCTGAGGTCTCCAATCGGAGCTCGAGCATAGCGAACTCCTTTGAATGCATAGTACTTTGTCTGTTTTGAAGTAATTTCCTCAAGTCCACGAATCTTTCCTATTTTCGTTTGAACGACAGTCGCAGCTGTTCCCACACTTAGAAATGAAGCGAAGACAAGAATGCCCACCACCACAGAAAGAAGATACGCCGGGGTCGGAATTTGTAAAAGCATTTTTCTCAGGCTCTTCTGTTCTTTTGACCAGAAACGATTTTTCTTTCCAAAATGACCAATTTTCCTTCACCCTCCAACAAAAGCAACACTACTAGAGTTTGACTTCTCGCCAAACTTTGGCACGGTACTTTCACTACTTTCTCGCACCACGGACAGATCTCACAGTTCGTTGAATGGTCCTGTAGACTATACTTTGATACTTTGTGACCTCAGCACACAAGATCCTTCTCTCTCAGACTTCTCACCCACACTTCTTAGAAACACTTCCACCAAAAATTCTATTATTTCCTTATGGTCTCTACACTCTTCTCTATCGGTATATTGAACGAAAAGGTGACACAAATGAGCCAGTCAATGTGAGAACAGCTCTCTTCGTGAAGCTGTTAATTTTATGTGGGAGACACACTACTTCACCCGGGTCATTTCATTCCCAACTTATTTCACTCTCGAAGTCTTAACTACAAACAGAGTATTTTCGCGTGTGTCCGGTTAGATTAAGACTGGTACGTGTATCCCACGCCTAGTTGTATCTGCCTCTTCTTCGCAAGAGTCTTCTTTAGTCTGCACAAATGTCTGGATTTCGCATCTTATGTCAAAATAACGCAAGCATCATCTTGGGGAAGACATTGACCTGATGGCAGGCGAGATTGTGGCATGAATGAGAAATACCATTGTATCTTAAAATCACTGGAAATTTACATTACAGGCTTAACCAGGCTTTAAGGTGGAATACAATGTAAGAAGAAATACTCAGGCAGGTACCAAAAAGTTATGTTGAAGGTCAGCAAGAAAAACTTGTACCACTCGAGGGCAACTATTCCATGTGGTTAAGAGACGGGAGAGTGCGGAGTTCTGGTTTTAAGAGTAGAAGTCAAGTTGTTGTGCGTTGAGAGAGAGGCTTCCTTTTGCCTGGAGACTTAAGAAGTTTTAATGGGGTTGATACTGACTGCCTCTTCTGTACATGATCATGATCATTGCCCTTACGCATCGTACCAAAAACCAGGTGACGAACTCTAAAAGAGAACGAAGATTGAACCAACTTTCTAGTACTTTACCCGATTTGCAAAGTACGATTGAAAATTTTTTATGTAAATTTACGCGCTGTGACCAGCTTTAATTTTAGTTCACCATCAACAACTTCATTATGAATGATTTACTAACATGCAAATGTAAATGCAAATAGGGGAAAGAATAGTCAGAAATGTATTTAACACATACGAAGGGAACAAAAGAAGCCAATGTGTGCAGTATTGTTTTGTTAGTAGCAGAGAGGATTAAACTTTTTTGTTCATTACTTTCTGTGTGGGAATGAATATTGTGAAACTGTGGGCACACAGTGGCACACTGAATAGGCTGATTCATTGACAATTTCCCAGTTAGGGGAGAGTGAATGCGAATAACGGTGTGCTTGTGCGGTATGAAGGGAGGAGTAACATCTTTGTGAAAGAAATTACTTTGGAACTAGCAAGCTGAACGTGGAAGTGAAAACACATTCACAGAAATTAATATCTTGGGAAGGTCTCTTTCTCAGTCATTACTTCACAATCGCGAAGAACATTAGAGTGAAAGGTTTGAATGAAAATGAAATCAGTAAGTCGGAGTTACTTGGAATACAATTGCATAATAGAATTTGGGGTTCAACTTTGTTCTGCTGGGAGTAAACTATCACACCACCACGGTGCTTGTGTGTAACAATGCTAAAATTATATATATACATTCCCAAGTCACTCAGTAGGGTCTTTTCACTTTCTTTCTTCCTTTCATCATTTGCTCCATTCTGTGATACGATTCTTGGATCGTTCTCATATCCTAAAAGTTCTGCTGGGTCCTAATAGGAAATGATATTTCGGTCCGTATCGGTCTCCAGTCTCCAGTAGTTAAGAGTTGGGTAAGCAAAAGCAAAACATTTTGTTGAGATACACCAGCAAGCAGTGAGAGAATGTTGTGCCATGTTAGCTCAATTGTCCTTTCTCCACAGTCCCACTGTTGGTGAAAGTAATTTTTATCAGAGATGCCTGCTGTGCCGAAGTACTCTTTGGAACGACTTTTGTTTCGGTTTTAACTCATAGGCTCCTTTAACATAGAGATGTTCATGTAATGCCTTTTTATATTACTCACAAATTTTATCCTACAAAGATCAAACCTAAGCAGACACGGAAGTATTTTTATCTCCCCAAGCTGTGTATGCTTTCCTAACAGTTTTTACTTCATTTTGATACGAATTGTTGTTGAAAAAAGTTTCTCTTGTAATTTTTAGGGGCAAACCGACACACGGACCAATGACAACATTACAATTGACGACTAAAGTTTTTGTATTTTATTTGTTCTATCAAGGACGAATGAAAGAGAGTGTAATGTAATAAGTCAGTCACATATGCAATAAAGATTGCCAATATAAGTTTAAAAGTATTATAATCAAAACTCTCCTTTCCTTTAACGTGCGAATGGACTGAGAAAAAGTTTCACGACACTTCCTTCATGCCACGGTGAATTTGGTGATTTAGCTTGGATTTTGGATTCAACGTAGCCCCAAACACGCATCTTAATTCTTAAGATTACACAGAGGTAATACCAACATTGGTACTAATTGCATGTGAAACTGTGGGGTGAATAAATCCTCTATGTCCTCCACAGCATGTATGATGGTCTGATTTGTATTAGAGAATTGTTACGACTTCAATAAAAAGAATTGCATGTTTCATAACATTCTTTTCCTTTTTGTATTCTTACACATATAACAGTTGGCAATCACACAATCGTTTGAGCATTTAAAGAAAAGCTCTCAGCATATTTCCTCATTCTGAAACCTTTTCTTTGAGAATCTAGGGAAATTGTTGTTGGGAAAGAAGGAAAAACTGAAGCTAATAGCTTGATTTGTCTGGTATGAAAGAGGGAACGAAGGAAATCATGCATAAAGATAAAACTCCAGCTCCATGCAATGTCACAATGCCATTTGTAGTGTTGTATTTACTCGAACGGTTAGAGAAGAAAACACAGGGTAGACTGATATTGAAAAAACAGAGAAAGTGGCTTTTAGTGAGCGTGAGCCTATAGCTTGATGGAGCCACCCAATCCTAAATACGAAATTGCATTCTGCTGGATGCAGAAAAGTCTTCTGCTTCTTGCGGAATTACAAGAAACATTTTGAATTCAACGAAGGAAAAGAAAAAGCGAGACTGACAAGACAACTGTTATTAGGCAGTCCGTATCGTTGAAGGAGTCCTTTGAAAAAAGCAACATTGTGAGGGAAGATGAGAAGAAAACGAAGGGCCAGGGATAGCCATGGATTGGAGTTTTGGAGTCCACAGATTGACTTGATATGTCTTTGTGGAAGTAGAGAAGGGTAAAAGAGAGAGAAAGCTGGATTAACTTGGGCTAAAGTGCACCATGAGAGTATTGAGTGTGTAGCACTGCTGCTGCTGCTGCTGCTGCTGCTGGTGTGGTTGGCATGTTCTAAATGTTTTTCTATATCCTCCTGGGTTCTGCCAGAAGCTATCAGAATACGCGAATTTTAAGAAGAGACCTTTTGCTTAAAACACAATGATGAGAAGAGGATGATGATGATGGATATGCAGGGGAAATGTATCTGAAACATTTTGTATATATGAGGGAAGCATAAATGTATGATGGAGGAGACAGAGAGAGAGATAGATAGAAGAGAAAGAGAGTGTGCATATTCAGAAGTTGGGGAACGAGTGACTAGGGATGTCAATATTCAATGCTTTCACAATTTACGAGTTATATTATTTCGTTAGGGTTTACGATTCGGGTCGATAAGGGGGAATCTAAAGCTCGACGCAGCTGCATACCACCCAGCAGCAGTAGTAGCCAAAACTCAACTCCCGGGTTTCTTTCCTACCCGAGAAAGCTCTCTATCCCACACGTATTCAACGTTGGACTACCTCTGAAAGAAGTTTTTCTCTACCCAACAGTGCAATGCTTTCCAAGACCTACAAACTACAGGGTGATATACACACCGAGTTCTCTATACGGTGTAAGCTTTCACTCCATATAATCGCTACTCAACCTTCTTTCCCATCCACAGAGAGGCATTGTAAGGTACATGCCCCTCTTTGAAACATTCTCCCTTTATCCACTACCAACTTACTACTGCTTCTGAAGACTACCTTCTTCAGTTTTTACAGACTTCGTGCACATACCCGGTGTAAGAACATTACCGAGAGAGCAGTTCTTTGCCAACCAGCAGCAGCAGTAGCACCGTATATAACTACAGTCTGTACACAACTGGAACGAGCCTTTTACATCTTTCGGTTTCCTTACTGTCAGGTTATATGAAATAAGGACTGGATGATAGTTCCTTGAGATATTTCTACTTACCTACACACTAACATCCACTCTGTGCAGTCACGAGCACATCTACCAACGAACTCACTGCTATTACCAGAGAGTTCTGTTCTCAAGCCCAACTGATTTTAGTTCCTTCCTTCGTCTCTCTAAAAGACAATCTCCAGTACTGATGGTGTAGTGTGCATGTGATCTTTCTCCAACATAAGATTTCGTTCATCTGGTTCACTGCTTCGTGGTGGACTCAGAAACTGCTACAAACGGAGAGTGCTGTAGTATATCCTGAAAGAGCTCTTTAAAGAAGTCAGTACAGACTTAAGGACTGCTCGGGACGAGGACTGTGTGGAGTTCCGGCTGGTGTTGCTTTGCTACTTCAACCGGAGGAGAGAGGTACGAAGAGATTTGATATTTTGATAAAAGTAAACCTTCGGCCAGGGTGAAGCATAAGAACACACGAACTCTAGACACAATTCTTTGGAAGAAAAAGGATAAAACAACCCAAGAGGATACGACTTTCCCTCATTCCGAGTATATTATTTCATTTGTAGACAGTGGTAAACAGTAACCGCTACTGGTCCCATGGTGGAAAGTTTTTTTCCCTCCCTTCATTGCAACGGTAAATTGTCACTTTTACTTGAAACATCTTCAAATCTTTTGAGCTCTCTCTTGCACTCGTATAGTAGTTACCAGTTGGACTTTCTTTATTGGCAGACTGTCAAGTCCGTATTTTATAGAAGGGTTCACCTTCACACATCAAACGTTAATAAATTGACGAGTTTGACGTGTAATAAGTATTGTGTATAATCCTTTTCGTCATTTCGTCAGTCATTGAATTTTTTACAGAATTTCAGTAAGCCAACAGCTTAAGCGAATTTCGTATACTATAGCCAACTTCTTTACACTGCCACTGTCAGTGCTATCAAGTATGCAGTCCCCAAGGGAAAAATAAAAGTGACATAATCCTAGAAAACCCGACATTCGGATATCCGGATTGAAATTTCGTTTGATTTCCAACTTCAGATTTGATACGTCACATAAATTTCCTTTCCACCCACTTGGCTCTCATCTAAACTGGCATTCGTCATTTTTCACTTCCAATTAGGTAGCATCACGAGAGGCGTTTGACTAACTTCAGTTGATAGTTTTTGCTTTTCTCTGGTTGTCGGTTGGAGAGGAAGCAATATGGAAAATAGTATCATCCGCATAAAACTGATTTATTCCTAGCAGTCAGGAGAAGTTGATGTAGACGAAGAATATATGCCTACTGTATGCGTAGTAGAAATTTACTGACTGTATGTGGTTATTGTGTTGATTCAGCAGATCTTATCAAAGAGCTCCACTTGAACATCTCTTGCTGTCAGTCAGAGGAGGAACGAAGGAGAGAGAGAGAGATATTATTATTACTATTATTTGTATTGAAGTAAATAAGAAGTGCGTCCTGGCAGCCAGCAGCACTTCTTGAGTGACTAACTCTACTCCGCTGGAGCTTTTGTACTGAGGAAATGTAACTTAAAATGAAGCTGACAAGGATGAGAAGTCACTGAGTGGGCAGAATGGAAACACCCAGGAGAAAATACTTGACTTTCTTCAAAAAGTAATAATCAGGACAAGGGTATCTGCGTGCCCACCATTAAACCAAACAGACAGGAGGAGATGGTAAAGAAGACTACCCACCCAAACTGACAGTTTTGTGGTGGCAGTTACTACTACACTTGTTAAAGTGTAGCATGCACTCAGACCAGAATTTACTAATGTGAAGGTGACTGGTACGTGGCTCTACTTCAAACTTTCACGAACAAACATCCAAACATTACAACAACTTGCTAGTGTGGTGGTGGTGGTTTCCAGAGAATAAGACGAGGACATACCAACTACCAAAGAAAACCACAAGGAGAAAGCGTCTCTTGGTTATATTAACTCGTGGATCTACACACACACACACACACAATACTTCCTACTAACCTTGCAGTCTCCAGCAAGATGAAGAAGCTACGGAAGAAATGAAAGATGGTTTCTTGAGGAGGATGGATCCTCAGAAGCTTCTTCTGCTTCTTTCCTTTGACCTGACTATCAGTGCAACTTCACCTGAAGTACATAATTGAGTGTCAAGTGACTCGAGTGGTATCCCTTATGCCCTAATGCTTTCTCCCAACCCCAACTCACTCACCTTCTTCTCCGTGAAATGACTACACTTGTGTAACAAAGTTCATGAGAATAATTGCTGAAGAAAAGCACCACACTCAATCAAAATTTGAGTAATAATGCACGAACTAAGCACCAAGTTGTGTGCGACCAGAATCCCTGGGAAGATGGAAAAGTCTTCTTAAAGAGAGAAAGGAAGTTAATACAGAGATGATGGTGTCTTCCACCTTCGTATTTTGGACTAACTACCTTATAATTTGTTCGTTTTTCTTCCACATCGTCTTCAGCAATGCTCCTGAGGCGCACGAAGGAGGCACGGAGATATGTAAGAGATGATTTAGTATTTCTGCTACAGCTACTTCATGCAGTTACAGCTACTGTATAATAATAATAATAATGTCATTTGATAAGCTTTTGACTGCTGCTGCTGCTTTAGATGTGGATGTGTCCCTTCCGTGTCAAGCACCGCTTTCACAATTTATTGCCCATTTCTAATTTCGTATATAAGTCAATGCAAATAACAAAGTATCGTCCCGACTCATTTTATCACGTAGTGTTCATGTAGTCAGACTCCGTGATTATCTCCTTCACTTTTGTAAATGCACCTCTACAAGAATAAGACAATAAATAAACAGACCAGTAACCACAACCTTTCACTTTCACATGCTTTTACGACACAAGTTATATACGTTGCACAGTAGGCAAGCGAACAGGCGTTTACTATTATAGACTAGTGTAATGCTGTCATTGGTTGTGGCGTAATTTGCAACGGGTTTACACAAGAGAAATGAGGATTGTGTGAAAGGAGTAGTAGTAGTTTAGAAAGTGTAGAAGAGGTACGGGGAGTTTAGGTGGGACAACAAAGAAGGAAGTTAGGTTGAGTATAAATAACATTTGGGAAGACAAGAGGAGGAAGGGGACTTCATTATGTTATTTGTGTGGAGTTCTCTCGACTATTTATCCCGAGTGCTTTGCATACACATGCCTTATCAGCTGGAAAACACACAAGGCACCGTGGTGCAAATGTTCTTTTCTCCGGACCGGAGAGAAGAAACACGTCTCTTATAATCGATTCTGATAACGACGGTCATGAACTCAAACTCCCTCATTCTCACTTCTAACTCTGCTTTATCCTAAACTTAATCGGTGGTGGAGTTTTAAGTGCTCCCATATGCATTCTACCCAACCGAGAGAAGCAACCACACACAGATTGGACAGAAGAGGTTACACCTTATTGTTCACAAATAGCCAAGAACGTAATTTCCTTTATGGTATTAAGGCTCTATGGATAATGCTGCTGCACACACCTGTCATTTCAATAAATGGAGTACTTTATCATCACGTTAAGCAGAGACAGTAGAAGTAGAGCTAGATATATGACACTACGCGGTGGATGTTAACTTATTGTTAGCTAGTGGAAAAAAGTCCGTTAGAAGACATTTCCTTCCAGTAAAACTGGGACTGTAACTGTATAAGTCATTTTATTCTTCGCCTTCTGGAACTTCTAGAAATGCCTAGTGTTCTTCTTGTCGTTTGAGATTTCACGCAATTTACTTGGGCTCAAGATAAGTCAACTCCTTTCTCTGTGGGCTCCCCATGTGTTTTGATGTACAGCTTGTAGAAGAGCTTAGAAGTAAAAGGATTTAAGGCACAGTTCCAAACATAAAAGTACGAGACATTCAGACAGCCCAGATTTAAAGTGAAGTGCACTTTGTTTCAAAGCTATTTATTTTGCATTAACTAATCAGTTTCTTTTACGATGGAGAAATAACGAGATAGCTTATTTGTGGGCGATTGTTTGTTAACTAAATTCTTTCTTATATTTAGGCTGAGTGGGTTTATATCCACCGATTTCGCAGTTCTTGATTAGGTGTAAGTACATGGTAATAGGTTGTATTGATATGTGCAAATGCAAAAGCGATGTTTCTGTAAACTGAAGGTTGGTTATTGGGCAGTTTTCAAATGGAATGCGGCTTTGGTGTTATACGCTTGGGCTTCAAATCTTGACATCTCTATCGACAGTGCGTATGTTGCTAACTATAGGTATTTGAAGTGGCAGCTTATCTGCATAACACAATGACTATATAGTGAAGAAAGTAACTTGTATCAAGCATGCCTTCGTTTGTCATTGCTTCATCATCATACTTCTTATTCTGTAAGTTCAATTCATACAAAACACCAGCCCGGTTTGAGTAGGTCTTGTGTATTAATGAAGAATGGAATACAACTTGAAAACATGACATTTTCAACTTCCAGTATAACATAACGCATTGTGTAAAGCTGACTGCTTATAAAATGTGCGAAAGAATACATTGTGATGATGCGAGTAAAAGTATTATTCACGAGTTATGTGATCCGGAAAGAACAATTCAATGCGCAGTCTTTAGTTACATTGCTTAGCTGATGTTAAAATGATCGAGTTTAAATGGATTTTCAGTTTTTCTGTGTACGGACAAGTTCCGGACATGACCAACACCCATTTATTGCTGACTTGTCACACCCGTCATCTTAAATGCTGTCAGTTTTACTGCTTTTCAAGAACAGAGTTTTTATGTAGCACTTATCGATATACTTATCAAAATTACAAGCACAACCATTAGGTTTACTGACAGCAAATGTCCAAAATGTCTATCATCAGTCGTAAACAAAACATTTGAAGATTTGAACATTAGAAAGCTTATATCTGCAGTGGGTCTTTTAATAGCGAATGTTATTTACTTTCATCTTTTACTCTGAAGCGAACGCAAACAAACCTGATTTGTTTTTGACGAATTTCGTAAAGTGAAGTTGCGTAATAGATATTTAATCAGAGTGCCAGAGTATTTTCGTGACAATTAAACTTCATTTATATAGGAATGCTCTACAAAATGCTTCAGCATTGCTTGCGCAATAAAGGTAATCGTCAGTTTCAACGATCAACGAACAAAAAATGCTTACAATCCAATTATTTTAAAACCCAGAACTGTTATCCTTGTTGTTTCTTGGAAATACATTGCTAATCCTGTCTCCGCTGTCTGCAGCTTTCGCTAAACTCAGCTAATCAAATCCGCTTGGAAGGTTCTTGCGTGGGAAGCTCTTGGAAAACTCTAAACCTGTTATTTATACGATTGCAGTTGAGTTGGCAAACCTTTGCAAAGGTCACTTCCCCACTCAGATGCACAGGAAGATCGACGGAGCTGTAATTGTCTCCAAGAATGACAAGAATCTCGACTGCGTCGTTACATTTAGTGCAGAGTATGTCTCGCAAAGATTCCTTATACGATTCACGGAATTTAACATGGAGTGTGGGGACCGTTTGCATATTTACGACTCAGCAAATGCCATTGGCAGTTCTAGGGTAAGAATTTCAATGATACACAAACATACATTCCCTTTCTTTCAATCCACACACCATCGTGCAATTGATAGTCTCATTTGCGCTTACCCAATAATCTTCACTTTCTTTTTCGTGTAACTGGAATAATAAGCGAGAAACAGAATACAGTAATCATTGCGGTGTATGCCAAACAGATAATACGCTCCCGAGGAAATACTCTTTAATTCTTTATGAGTAGCCCAGACCAGACGGAGACTTTTGACGGTTGCATGTCAATTGGCTGCGTGAACTGACATCGTTTAAATCTAAATAAGGACATAAACCCTGGCGTTAATAATTTCAAGATAGATTAAGCTTTCATGGTGTAATGAATGTGTAGTTAGCACTGTAGGGATTACCAGTCAGAACTCAATGCTGACCAAGAATTTTTCTTTCCCCACATTTCCTTAGTACAAATCTTTTCCTCTTATCTAAAGTGAAAAATAAGTATTTATGTTGTGAGTGAGTGTGTGTGTGTGTGTGTGAAACGGCTGCAGAGCGGAATAAAATATTATTGACTTTCTATCGTTTTCTACGACTTTTTGCTGTGCCCACTCACATACACACACTAACACTTTTACTTAAGACCATGGAGAACTCAAGACACAAGACCCAAGGGAGGATAAAATCTCTACACAACACTGAGGAGAAAGCTTACGACTCGAGTTTACTTATGAAAGGAATCTTGGGTCATGAATTGCACATACATTTTTCACTAATACAGTGACAGAGACAAGTCGTCCGTTCGTGTACATTCTTTCTGTTTTTAATTATTTGTGCATGAGTAGTGCAGTAAAATATGAGTCTTATGTTGCGCCCGAAAAGGACTTTCTCTGCACACATTCCCCCTCATGTGAGAAAGCATTTTCTCTGATTATTTTCTACTCTACCTACGCGGTCTACAAGACTTTTCTTTCTTTTCCCAAGCTGGAGCTTCGTTCACGAACAAGATGTTACACTGAATGAAATTATAATGGGACTTTGGGCATCAGATAAAGTACGAAAATGTTTCGAAAGCACTTTTACTTTTACTACTGTACAGTCCACAGGGGAGTGTGCAATTAAAAGTAAAAACTGTGGGTAGTGGCCGTGCGCAATCTAACAAACACTCATTATTGTGACTGGAGGAGTTGCGAGATGACATGACTTTGAATGGAATTGAGATAGAACAAAAGGGAACAATGCAAAGCAGTGAGGGAAAGTGTAATTCGAAAGTATATAAGTTTGCTCAGTAGTACGAATACTCTGATCGATCTATCATTTCCCATTTTAATGCTCATTTCATTCAATGGAAGTGTCAGACTCAGACTCATTGCTTTGTCAGAAGCAGACAAAGAACATCAATTCCGTCCTAAATCTGTATTGTTTATCGAGTTGATGCACACACCAAAAAGTATTTTTGTTCCAACCAACAGTTCCTGGGTGTAATTGTGAATATAACTGTTCATTCACTATAAATACATGTACTATTTCTATAATTTATAGGCTGAGCTATCCTGCCGTTATATTGGTCCAGAGAGCATCATTCCTATAAGAACAAGAGGCCATTATGTCACCCTGAAATTCACTGCAGACAACTGGGGAACTGACAGCAACAAATTTACAATGGTCATCACTGCGTTCAAAGACCCAAGTAAGTTTTGTTCGCGATATTATCATGTTCAATTCTCCGACATAGCGTGTATAGTACTTTAGCGCGATGAGATACTGAACCTTATTCTTGAAGATATCACTCATTGTCAGCTATCATTCTGTTTCAGCGATTCTAGCTTTGTCCTGTGACTCCGTACTGAAATGATGACCACAGCAGCAGCATTGTGTGGATTTTATATTTCTTGTAATGATGACTAGCTATTACTTTCTTGATCTACTTTTTAAGACAGAACGAACTATATGGTGTGAACCCACGTAAAAAGGAAATAAATACGAGACAGACATGTTCTTTGCAGTACATTCATGTCCC
Source organism: Isotomurus palustris (assembly GCA_034696625.1). Lineage (NCBI taxonomy): Eukaryota > Metazoa > Arthropoda > Collembola > Entomobryomorpha > Isotomidae > Isotomurus > Isotomurus palustris. Next base: position 1,325 of record JAQGAD010001552.1, on the reverse strand, counting down.
ATAAAATTAAGACCTTTGACACTTGGTAACACCCTTAGATCTCTCGATGCAATTTAAAACTTTGTCACGTTGGAACAAAAGAACTTTCCCATAAGCAACTTCTGTTTCTAAAAAGAAGTAATAGGTTAGCTTTGCACATCGGACGCGTATACAGATTTCCACGCAGTTGCAAATTCCTCCTACGACAAACACAAAGTCACACACAGTACGTCTTGTGGTGAAAGTTTTTTTTTCTTCTCTTGTACGTTATTGTGTATGTATATAATACATCTCTAGGCTTTTCTTAAAAATCTTTTAAGCTGACTCTAGTCTCGCGCAGAGTTCAAGGCTTCGTCGTAGAAGTCGATTTAAATTCATCCCCCATTAATCAACCTCAATGGAAGAAAGGGAATTTTTGAGAAAGAAGATGAGGCGTGAAAAATGATTTGAGGATTGAAAAGGGTGAAGGATGATCCTCATTAGTGTCACGTTTGGGTAATGATCTCCATAAATTTGAGAAATTCGGAATAAATGCTTCCTAACTTCTTATCTATTATCATCATCATTAACACTAGAATAAATTACCTGTTCGCATTCACTACTCGCTGAAACTTTTTACTTCCTGAGAAAGATCTCATCGTCTAGTACCTTCAGCCTTGTGAGAAAGGAAGAAAAGGGATAAAGGCATTTTCTTAGGGGAAAGCAGATGGTGCACTCGAGAGACTCCTTCACGTTCCAATCTTATGTCTGCATGCCAAAGAATTCTTGAGTGCCTTTGCGGGAAAGCGAGCACTTATTTTTTTTATTCAGCTGTCGTTCCTTTCACTCATGCAAATCCACCCAACCTAGCGTGATAGTTTAGACTAAAGAAAAATTAATGAGAAAGATCATGTGATTTTCTGCTGGATTAAATGAACGATGAAGTGTTGTTGTGTTCCTATTGAACTGAAATCGTGGGCCGTAAATCAGGAAATAGTAAAGTGAAAGTTTTCCTCCCTGTGGTATTATTATCCAAGTTGTCCGCCTCCTCCTCGTGTGGATGGATGTGAGCAAAGGGAAATGTTCTGCATGAAATAAAAGACGAGTGACTGGTTGTGTGTGTGTGTGTGTGTGTGAAGAACGGACGAGGTTATTATTACGAAAGAATGAAAAAAATTGATTTATTTAGGAAAGTTTTGATTTGATGGAAAAGTGAAGGATTTATCTGTGTGAGTGGAAAGTTTTTTCCGGTAGTGGAAGGTGTGTCAAAAAGAAAGGACAAGTGTGTGTGTATGGAAGTTGTGTGTGGGAGGGTTTTTCTAGTAGGAAATCATGACAATTTCTAGTCTGCTTTTTGTGCATTATGC
>JAQGAD010001551.1:0-18650 GCA_034696625.1 Isotomurus palustris | reverse complement strand
CGTAATATTTAACGCTTTTGGAAATATCCCTTGCGATTTCTTTTAGGTATGTACTGAACATATTAGAAGCAGAGGTTATTCAGCAATGTAGAAAATAGGCTTAGGAATGGGACAATATTTCGTGTGTTAACTTGTAATATTCTGTTGTTTAGTACAGCTTTACTATTCTTGTGTCACTTGACCAAATAAAATTGTTTTGATGAAGAACTGTTTTCTGGGCAATTATGTAATTTAATACGGTGAATGCTGATTACCGAATGAATTGAAAATTGGTCTAAAATTGATAACATTAACTTAAAAGCTATTGTTTTAAAGTGAGCCTTGTTAATTTGCAAAATCCCTCTTGAGTTTAGTATTTATTCATATTAAAATGAACTGCTTACAACCTAAACTTGTGACATAGAAAATGATTGCGACTTAAACACAGAAATATCGTTTACGGAGTTTATTTCATTCACTCCACTTTAGTTGCAATGTATGACGATTATCAACGCTGCCAAAAATAAATTCAACTACTATAAAGTTAATTACTTAAACCCACGATATCCAAATATTAAGCCTTTAATCTTTCAATGATAGAATTAATTAATTACTCTAATCTTTGCAGGAGTGAAGTGTGACCTTTCAATACCGCATTTTCTCCACTACCGCAAACTTAGAAAAGTAAAAGAACAACAAATTAAGTGCTGTTATTAAGTGAATTTCGAACGAAGAGATCACTTTGCAAAGCTGACTTGTTGCTATGTACTTTTTGGGTTTTTGATCTTTTACCTAAAGGCTCTTAACTCTGAACTACTTAGCCTTAATTAGTGGTTGGACATGAAATGTCTGAGACGCAGAAATGCATGAACAGAAATTGATTTGAATAAAAGAAAACTCTGGCAAGGAGATGGAAGCCTCACCGCCCTCACCACAGCATAAGAAATGACAAGGCGTGACATGGAACAGTTCTAATCTGGACACCCACGTCATTCCTCATCTAAGGGAAATGGAGAAAAACAAGTATTTCCCAATAAGAACTCATAAATTCGGGTTTTCTTAGTCACACCCGTGAGAGACTAAACAGGGGAAATATTTATGGCTCAGATGTGAAGACAGATTTAAGACAAACAACGAAAAGGTAAAACTGCAGAAGTAACTGACGACAAAAAGGATGAAATATGAATCGATTAAAGATTCTCCAGCTCCCTCCTTCTCTGAACCCTTTCGTGGATCACGTCCTCCTATTTCTTGTAAAGCCTTGTGCTAGTGTATCTGTATAATCTGAATTTCGTCATGCATATTTTACTAACATTCGTGTTTTGCAAGGCATAAATATAGATGAATATTTTAGAAAACATTGACACCCTACATATTCTCTTTCATACGCACCTAACTAATATTAAAGCAATCAACGAGCACAGATGTTGAGGCTACGAACAAGGTGTATTGAAGAAAGGTGATGGTTTTTTTTACTTCTGCTGAAGGTCCAATTTGGGTAATCTAACGTTGCCTGTGGTGTCTCCATAAAAGGTTAATACACTGTAGTCTAGGTAAAGCTTGCGATGAGTTTTAAGTCAACTGAGACGAGTTTTTTAGGACACGATCACAGGGGCCGAGTCTCGTGAGGTTAGTCGTCCTAGAACCTTAAAAACATCTTTGTATATTTACATTACAGGTAAATTTAGAATTCTTGATAACGTTTTTATTATATTTTGATAACAAAAAATTTTAGTTTATGAAGTCAGGATATATCTAAATTTAATAACAGCTTAGTAACGCGTGTATCAAATCAACTAATGAGATGGGACCGCACAGTGAGGCTTACTACTGCCAATTCGTTCATTCTAGTCTGTTTTATATTCTTACTGCCTAATTTAAAATACCACTCAATTAAAAATGCAATAATTGATGCAGACAAGAGAATACCCCAAGCACTAAAAATATTCGTTGTCGACTTTAAAGCCATTGAACAAAACCCATTTGTTTTTTGTTTCCCTTCGTTCTTTTGAAGGTGGTAAAGTTCAAGCCGATGATGATGAGAACTGATACTCTTCCACAAATCTATTAACCCAAATTTCAAGAACTTTGTCACGGAATTTCGAATCATATTACCAATTGGGTTTAAGGCCAAGACAATATTTATCCTTGTTGGAAGTTTCCGTTTGACGTAAAAACAATCAACATTTGGGTGCATGTTTTTGATTTTGATCTCAAACCACAACATTCTAAGCTCTGAACTTTGAACTGTAGCGAATTTTCTTGTTACGTTGCCTATGTCAGATAAAATTTGCTGCTCACTTTCTTTAAGGTATCGAAAAACGCATATTTTGTCCAAAGGAAACCGGATCCTTTCTGACTTTGTCAACGTCAACAGCAAATAACTGCAGGTGTCATTGAAATGGTATTCTGTTTCGTTAATTCCGGAACTTTGGTCATAAAAAGGTACAATTGCGTATTTTTTTGAAACAAGCTCTGCCAGGTTATTAAAAATAATAGGGCGAGGAGTAATAATCAATCCAGTCTTCAAATCTTGCCTATACATCCATGACAGAAGAATGATACTGAAGTACATTATGCAGAAACTGTGACTAAGGATATTAGGAGATTGATCCAGAAACATTTTAATCACAACGTACACGTAACTGCAAATGTTGTTGATCCAGTCCCACACACTTTTTTTCCACAGATGGAAGCTGAATCCAGCCAAAACTGCATTTGCGCTGGTTACGGTCAACAAAATTATCCAAACATCTGTTGTAAACGTATTGACAAGATTTTCGAAGAATATTTCATTATTTGGAGGAGGTTTTTCTTGACAATAATGAATTCCAACGGGTACTTCTTCATAAAAATAGAAAAGATTGATTTCCTGTGAAACTTTGTTAGATAGCATTTCACAATATAGCCTAGCGGATGGTGAGGTCGTATATGAGGGTCTAGAAACAGAAAAATTGTGCAAATTCTGCAAATTCTGCACAATCAAATCTCTAAGACGGCACACCGGCGTCCATTTTGTATTGTCCCCACTCCATCTGTTTTTCATGCAATAAGGATACTCTAGAACCGGAGTCCCAGTTTCAAGCACAAGATGAAACATATCGGTCACAGATTTCGGTAGGTATTCGAAGTACAACACATCACTCGAAGTCTCATAAGTATCGATGTAAAAGAAGTCCCAGTCACTTAGTGGGAAGATTCCTAAATTAGGAAATTGTTTATTTTTTCTGTCCAAAATGTGGTAAACAACCTTCGCTGGGGATATTTGAGCAGCTTCAACTGGCCAAATTTTACCATTTAAAGTTACAATTATGAAGGTTGAGAACTCGTAAGTCCTGAATCTGTAGCCATTATTCCACACAAAACTACGTAAATCCCATATTTTATCCTTAGGATTCCGGGAGAAACTGTAGAAAACAATATTGAAGGCACATTCCTCGTGAAAATGAGCTGACGGGTGAATTATGTCAGTTATTCCATTCTCTGAATGATTTGAAACGCTGATAGTGTATATAAGTTGGTGCTTATTGGTGTATATTAAAGTTTCAAACGCTCTTTTTAGCCTCAGATTATTTGTCATTTGGTAAATATGAACGGTACAAATTTTACCACTCGGGTGGTCAGGAATTTTTATACTGTCAACGGTTTCCCAAAAATGTTTAATAAAACAAGCAAAAAAAAGAGATCGAAATCTCAGCTGCACAGGAAACATTTCACATGAAATGGGCTATGACTTTTTTGTTTTAGATAATTTTTTCAAATACCGAGCTGTAACCTTTTACGTGAATATCTGTTAGGTTTTTAAAGAAACGCAGACTGAGAACACAGTGTGATGTTCAATTTAACTTCGTATTATGGATACGATTACATTTTATAACCAAACAACACAATTAATGGATAAGAAAACTACATACCACTAATGATGGCTTGGAAGGGATATTATAGCGAATTAAATTAAAAGCCATCCTGTTGTTTTGAGATAATATTATATTAAGAGGCCCCGAAGGATATTGGCAGTAATTATTAAACCATTAATCAACATAATCTATACACCTCTTCATGCCAACTGCCTAAACTTCCTCCAGTTCAATAAATAGCTATCCTTTATTACGTTCATTGTACATCCAACTCATCACAGTTTATTATAATTACACACAAAAACCAATATCTGGGGTTTAGCACTAAAACTTGTTGTAAAGTTGGGCACTTTCAAGGAATGACTATTTTATAATTGTGCAAATTGTCGCCTGTCAAGCTCTGTCATAGTTTCCACTACAATCTACAAACCTTAGTTTAAGTCGAGTGGATAACCAACATGCTATGATTATAATTTAATCAGCATTCGGTCAATCAACAAAACACATTAAACAAGACACATTCAGCCTACCTTCCATTGGTTGATTGATACTGAAGCCGTGTTCACAAAGAACGATAAAGAATTATTAGACTTCGAAAATTGTAGCATCTGTGCTTAAGTAGGAAAGGTGTCGGATGGAAATGTGGGACAAAAACAACCAAAAAAACTCTGACTTTCCCTATCCTACGCGATTTAGCATGCGCGAAGACAACTGAAATACACAAAAAATATTCTTCGAGCTAAATTGATAAATGAAACCTATAGAGATTGCTAGTTGACAGGTTATTCACATTGGATCAACTAATTGTAAGAATTGATAAAGATACGTTGTTTGCCTTTTGATTCGTTTTTTGTTTCATACAAATACGACAGCTTTGAACCCGTCTGAATAAGCTAAAACTGCCACAACGGATTCTGTTTGTCAAGTGGTGAATAAACAAATATGTGCTTTTGTTTTAAACAAAACTATTCGTGCGGCTAAATTCATCTAAAATATGAGGAAGCGCTGAATGATAATTCTTACTGATCCTTCATGGTAAGATCTGGGAGAAGAAAATAATTTTAGGTTTTATTAATTTGCTTACAATTGAATAATGTAATTTTAAACCGCCGATTGAGATGGAACAAATTATGAGTTCGTGAATTAGATGCGAAAAATCTGAAAGGAAATGGTAATCACAGCGTGAAAAAGGAACTGTGTGATGTCCGTAAGACTTTGTGATGGAGAAGGGAATTAGGTTTGACATTTTTTATATCTGAATTTGGTACCACTGGATTTATTTCTACGGATAAAGATTAATGCTAATGCCAACTAATTGAACTGTTAGAAGATTTAGGTATAAATCAAATTAATGTTTATTGTTTTACAAGCAAGCCTTGGATAACATGCTACAGAAATTCAGCCCTGTTCAGCGGGATTAAAGAAATGCCCAGTAGGGTTAAGATTTTACAAATGTTAATCTGGATATTGTAGGGCCAGGAATATTTCAATCCAAATTGTAAAACTGTATTCCTAATTGATATTATTTCTTAATTAGTTTGTAATGGAAAACGATACAACAACTCGATTTTGCATTATAAGGGATACCAATTCAGGGTTAAACATGCAGCATGCAAATAACAATATATGAAACAAACAGAGGAAAAATACAGTCTGAATCTAACCACCAGGATTAATTGACCCGGTATTCTCTGGCTTTGCCGCGTCTTCTTCTAAAATGAGAGTAGTACCATGCTGTCGTTTAAGCAATTTATATAGAGTATTTCTTTTAACCGTCATGTAAATTCCCGAATCGTAAATCAGCTGATTTACATAATTGACAATCGTAATTGACATGAAGCGCCAAGGAACGATTAAAACCTTAAAGGCTTTGATATTCCAAAATTCCAACGGAGCTTCAGTTGGTTTTTCAATTAAGGTGGGTTTTCATGAATAACCAATATTAATTTTTCATGAATAACCACGGTGAAAATTCAAGGTTCCGTTTACATGGCCCCAGAATACTGATAAGTTTTTGTATCATAAAGCAATCATATTCACATGACACCAAAGTCATATTCCACATCACACAGCCAAATGGTGAGACGTACATGTAAAAGGAGACTTCAGACTTTTCGTAGCCAGTCAAGAGATTTGCTGTTTCCCAAACTGTGACACTGCCAGTGTCAGTTGCAAACGATTCAGAATCAAAACTCATATGGTCTGTAAGATTCATGAATTTATGAGTCTCACTCACTAAGTCCCACCTTTTCTGCGTATTGTCATTTGCTCAAGGTATTCAAGTCCTATTGTAATATTTTGTTTAAAGTAGTGCAATTTAAATCTGCAAATAGTTTGATAAGCTGGCAAAGGGTTCGAATGAAATACATCAGGTTGAAGTCTGAAATTTTGGAATGAACCTGACACTCGAAGTTTTATAATCTCCAAGGGGTTTAATGGTCCAATTTGAAGGTCAATCAGAGTCCTAAATACTTTTTCCTGTACATGGTACATTTATCTCAATTATGTTATAAATAAAGTGATCTGGTATGAAATGTAACTAAACAATTAACTGTTATTTATGTCAACAAGCTTCTTACAGAAAGAGGATAACGTGAATCCCAAATATTACTTTTAGTTTAGTGTCGGTTTAGGAAAGTCTAGTTTCCTAAGGCAAGTCTAAGCATTTTAGAAACTCTTTGGTTCTCATATAAGGCTATTTTAAGACAATAAGACATTTGACAATGACAACAAGCCTTGCGCTTTTATATTTTCGAGTGCTTTCGAATGTTTCGCTAGTGTTGGAGGTTGCAATAGTAATATATTAGTTTTAGCATGCATGGTAAATATTCATTTGCGACAGTGTCATATTATCTATATATGTAAATGGTGTAATGTAAAATGTCCATGTCAATGTCCCACATTGACGTCGTCATAGAGGAGTAAGAGGGAAGCTCATGTGAGCAGGAGAGTCACTCCATTGTAGCTGTCCACTAGTGTAAGTCATCTGTCTCTCTGTAACTAATAATAGTTGGTAGTAATAAACTTATGATAGTTTATATTGTGTGCTAAGTAATTGAGAATCACTCGCCTACTTATTGATACCAACGCACATAATATTACAGACAGAGAATAAACTGATATATTCAACATAGAACTGCGATAATCATGCGAGCTTGTGGACTCTCCAAATCTAATCACAGCACGCAACGCAATATTTTTTATACGAATTCTTACCACTACAAATTTCATTAACATGCATAGCATTGTTCGGAGTTAACTTTATAGGAGTTATTTTCTCAACGATGAAATCTCACCAGACAATATATATTTGGGAAGAACTCTGCAGGTTCATTATACTAAAACGAATCCAAGTTTTTGAAGTAGAATTTGAAAACTAAGAGAATGCCTGCTTAATTGCAACGTTACAGTCCACTCTCTCACAGTTTTATTCGTCAAGACACTGTCCGCTGCGCCCATGGAAGATGTAATTTAATTGGAATAATTTTAACACCAAGAATTTTATTAGACCGCTAAAGGAATAAAAATTCGATTCCGAATACCCGAAAAGAGTCAAAAACGGATCAGAGAACCTTTCTAAGGTTCGTTAAGGACATGTAATAATGACAATTCTTACACAAACATAAAGTGGGGAGACCAACACTAAAAAACGAATGCATGTACAACTTAACTTCTGTGATATTACTCTCCTAAGGTTTCTTTATTTGTTGAATTAATAAATCAACCTCACTGAAAGTTAACAGCCTAATACTTTCAGAAGAAAATTCTGTCCCCTGTATGAAAATAACACAAGCAATTTCTGCAATTTTGACCAAAGGTAACTTCTTTCACTAATAATGGCATTTGTGTGTCAGTAATTCTGAATCAATTGCCAACTTATTTCAACAAACAAACATGTCCTTCCCAACTATTGGATACACGAAATTTGAGTGCTGGCTCGCCATTGCCAAGAGCATATTTCTAGTAGTTACATTGTAGGAGCTGATTAATTTCATCTTTTCAACAAGATCAGTCTTCATACCGGTTATTAAATGTTTATGAAGTCAAACTGAGCCCTGATGGTTGGGTGGTGAAGACTACTGACTGGAGATATTCCACGTCGAAGGTTAGTAGTTCGATCTTTTATCAAAATCCAAGGAACACTGAGACATTTGAGACTGTGAGTATCTTAGTGTATGAGATTTATTAGTTGCTCCAGTGAGCACATCTAATCAGTGAATGTACAATTAAGTCTTAAGTTAGATCATATCATTAACTTAAGAAATAAGAACGTCAGATTACTCATCATCGGAAGATGAGCAAATTCCAGTCCACAGACTCATCAAACCCAGTGTGAGAGCCTGCTGACTGGCAGGAATACACAGCCAACCAACGGATGCTGGTCAGCCAATACTTAACCTATTACGTCATAGAGAATACAGGAGGATGATAAAGGGAAGGTGCCTACTGGGCGATTTAATTATCGCCTTAATTAACATACACATGTTTCGGGTGGTATGCTACAGTATGTCCTAGTGTAGCTCTTTTTCTGAGGTACACTAGATGAGGTTAGCGCCGTCTCCTGGTAGCGGAATGAATTGCGTACGCAATTATCTACCATCTGAGACGTTAATAAACTATGCTATGCCTAAACATCTACTTCATGTTCATTAGTGAAAAGAGACTTGGAAAACCTTATATCGATCAATAAAACCCCATTTTTACCCCTGTATTAGAATAAGTATAAAATGTGATCAATAATGTTTAATGTTTAAAGCCAACTCAACAGGAATGAGCTCAGGATGGCTTTCTATTTGAGATGATTGCATCGAGCACATGCCTGGACACACGCTATTAGCTAATTAAAGTATATCGTGCTTTAAGCTGGGAATCACTTCAAATAATTTTTAAATGTTTCAAGCCATCGCTACATTATATATAGACTGAATAAAAGCTGATGAATTTTAACGATTGTCCGTATCTTTAAACTAGATACCTATTTCATTTAGGTCCAGCCCAGCAGAAGAAGACAATGTTGAGGTTTATTGGTTGTGTTTGTTTTCTCCTGGAAACTGTTTTTATTCCTTCTTTTGGAAAAACATTTGAGGATTACGCGCCTCGTAAAATCAACACAGTTCTGAACATTTTTCCCGTCAATTGTGTTAATATTTACGTATGGGATCGCAATCAATCATCTTCGAGCTTATTAGCTGTGAAAGTTCCGTTCGTGTTACTAAATCTCGGATCCCTTCAATATAATCAACAGACGATTAGATTTATTGATGGTATCAATAGTATTTCAAAAAATATTGGCTGTAGAGTGTTCTTAGTCCAATTGGTTCGGAAGAAAAGTGAAACCCCATCAGCATACATAAAAGATTTGTTTTTTAGTGCCCTTCAATATGAAGCAATCAAGTCAAGGTACATGTGGAATAATATTGTGTTCTTCCTATTGGCCGGCTCACACTTCTATCATGAGGTGTTTTTCTTTCCAATAGTTCCATTCAACCTTTCTGGTGTCTCTGTTCCAACACGCCCTAGATATGTTGCAAGTCCGTTTAAATTCTCAGACAGAGTGCTGTTTCTGACATTTGCAGAAACAAATTCTGATCAATTCCTGGCCTGCACATTTGATATCCAACTGTCCACTTACGAATTCGCAACTTGTTACTGTGACCATCGTTTTAGAAATATAAACTTCACAAGTTTGGTTGCGTACATAAAACCAGTAACAAAATTTCAGTTTTCCCATGACTCAAAAGTTAGAAAATTTCTTCCAAAGAACCCATTTTTAACCGAAAAGCTATCAAATCCTGTAAACTCGGAAGATTATCTAATTCTGCTCGTAACGAAGCACCTTAACTACACAGACTTCGGTGAAACTAAAAGAGAGTCAATAGCTCCAGAAATTTGTGTTAACACTGACTTGAGCTACAAAGAACCCATTTTACTGAACTCTGAACCAATCGTGTTTACAACATGCTTTAACTACGATCCCTATGTTTCCTTTAAGCTTTACTGGAATTCTTTCAGTGACTATATTTGGACAGCTATAATCTCAAGCATGTTAATTTTGTCTTTGATATTACACGTCCTCGCCTTAAAAGTATACCTAATAACTGACTTTTCATCATTGCTGTTTTTATTTCGATATTTGGTCGATGAACCAGTAGATATTCCTGCAAAGTTGGAACAATCTGCTGTATTCAATTTGCTCGTGTACCCTTGGATATCTTTGTCCATGATATTTACTGTTCTGTACACGAGCACTTTAATAACTGAGCTCAACATGCCCGTAAGCACTAAAAAGGTTTCCCATGTAAACGAAACATTTTGTACTCTGCATCCAACATTGGCCAACTTCAGTAACAATGATCTTGACAATTTTTGGAGATTTAATGTTAAGGGGGCTAAGATTGCAAAAATGCAGAGACAAAATAAAAGCTTGATAACGTATTACTATATTCTGCAAACAAGTCTAAATACTTCTGAACTAGATGTGCACATGAAGCAATCGCAGGATCCTGCAAATTGTTTCAGCTTACTGTCACAACCTGTCGAGCACGAAACTGATTATTTTTTATCAGATGCCAAAAAATACTTTTTGATTTCAAATATGATGCATCGTCTACTAAGGGGAGTTTACACAAAATATTTGAAGCAAATTACAAACAGCAAAATCCGACATTATCCGAAATTGGATGCTTTAAATGAAGTGAAGGAATTGGCTACGATGTTAAACATTACAAATTCGGCATTTGTCAGTGAATCTTTGATAGAGAAGGAAATGATTGAGTGTGGGAAGTCAATCCTGGTTGGCAAACGGACTTCAGTCTTACGAGAGTCTGAGTATCTGAATTTGCACTACCAAAACAAGTTTTATGTAGTTGGTGATTCCTCTTTGTTCTTTAGTCGCAGAGAAATCTCCTTCAGCAATTCTATTGGAAACTTTAAACTCCCTCAAGTGCTGTTGCGCATTGTGGAATCGGGAATATACAAAAGAGTGGATGAGGCTGCAAATGAGTACCGGTATTATGTTAGAAAACACTCGACTAGACTTTTTGGGGGTAACGTTAAAGAAGGTGTGGACAAGGTGCGAATAACCAGTTCCATACAAACTCTATTCTACTTGATTTCCATTCTTCTTTGTATCTGTTCTTTCATCGCCTTTGCTGAAACCAACATTTTCATTCCACGGCTCGAATCTAAAGACATTTGTAGCTTATTATTTAAAACAAATGCCCTAGTTATCAAAATGTGTAAAAGCATTGTTTATGCGAACAGATTTCGCTGGAGTTCATGCAAAACCCGAAGTTGTTCATTTATTTATTTAATCAAAAGGTGCCCTTGTAAAAGGTAAATAATGAATTCCACCTTAGGAAATAGGCAGCTCAGGTCAATTGCTAGGGTCATGAATCCAACAGCCTTCAAATATCCTCTCAGCTTCAATTATAGGGTTGGAAATCCGAAATTCCCACTATTTTGTTTGTCTAGGATAAATATCCTTCCCCGCTGTTGGATTCACAAAACTTGAGTGCTGGTTCGCCATTACCAAGAGTATCTATCAAGTAGTTACATTGTTGGAGTTGATTAATTTCATCATCTTTTCAGCAAGATCAGTCTTTCTATCGGTTATCGAAAGGTGTATGAAGTCAAACACCTACTTAACGTTCTTTGATGAAGCAGACAGTTGGAAAACCTTACATCGATCAATAAAACCCCTTTTTTACCCCTGTTTTAGAATAAGTATAAAATGTAATCAATAATGTTTAACGCCAACTCAAAGGAATGAGCTAAGGATGGTTTTCTATTTGTGATGATTGCATCGAGCACATACCTGGACACACGCTATTAGCTAATTGAAGCATGTCGTGCTTTAAGCTGGGAATCCCTTCAAATATTTTTAAATGTTTCAAGCCATCGCTACATTATATATAGACTGAATAAAAGCTGATGAATTATAGCGATTGTCCGTATCTTTAAACTCGACACTTGTTTCTTTTAGGTCCAGCCCAGCAGAAGAAGACAATGTTGAGGTTTATTGGTTGTGTCAGTTTTCTCCTGGAAACTGTTTTCATTCCTTCTTTTGGATTTTTAACCTCTGTACACATTCAACGTAGATTCATAATATAGCTGAGCTATTTTTGAGTGAAATCCATCCATTTGTGTAATCTTTTAAACAGACGTACAACAACAAGTAACGTGGATTTGAGCCGTTAGACATTTCGGAAATTTGAAAATCGTTGCGTTGTTGGCTTATTAAAAATCATTTGAGAACTAAACTGAAGGTGACCTTGACCACCAAGAAATACAAAAAGAAGATTGGTGATTTGTCTAATACATGGTATAGAAGATTAGCATAAAAACTATATCGCAATTAGTTAACAATTTTAGGGGTTTATTTTGGCTGATTTTTTAAAGATTGTTTTTACTTTTCAATTTTTTACGCAAGCTAGTGTTCCTAGTTACGAAATTCAGGCGTGAAATTTTATGAAAACAGGTGACAAAATTAATGAGTTTCGAGAACAAATATATTTCTTATCGATGCCATTGTAAGTTGTTTCTATCATTTTAATAAAGTGATCTATTTACACCAGTACCACGTGGACTTTTCTGTGCTCTTGGGTAAATTGAACACAGAAATCTAGCATATGCGATGGCGTTACTAAAATTGACTGTTTTCATATCAACTTTCAAACAAAACTTCCTAAACAACCTTTTGAGCCCACAAGAATTGTGTAATGCTATTTTAAACGAAACGACGCCTACCCGGCCGTAACCATGTAATTGAAACTGAAGATTAGTTAAATTACTGCTAGAGTTCTTATATATTTTGGAATATCCAAGTGTCGAAAGTATTTACCCCGTAGACATTGCACACAGCTAATCCCTTATGTACATTTAACATAGACTCGACGTTTTGTATAATCAGATACTCATTTCGTCAGATTCATCCGAAGTCACTTCATTTGACAGCTGTTCTCAATAAGAAGTAGTTCACTTCTCCTTCACGAATCGTATTTACTTCTTTCTCCAGTAGAAGACCTTTCCACTCACAATGTATTTTGCATTACTTGAATTTTTTTTAAGTCACCTTACACACTTAGAAAATCTCCACAGCAACTTCTACTATTAAAACGAGAAAACTATGAAATTCCGACTAATAAAAGAAAAGAAATCAGTCATTTTGCGAAGGTACATGCAAAACTGTCACATTTCTTTCCTTGTCACATCGTTTCTGCATGGATTGAGTACCTCAAACGGAATATCCGTTCAAACCCTCTTCGCTTTTGGTGTCATGGTGCTCCAGTTAGCAGGCCATGCATTATATTCCATAAGCTGCGACCCTTCTGCTAAAATTGAAATGATTTCTTTGCTAAATAAATCGTTAGCTTTTGAACTCAAACTCGGCTCGTACATTTTTTCATTTTACTTGGTAAGCACTTTGGGTGGCGAATCCCTTGGATTCAAAATATTATATTGCTTGTCTAAAACATGGCACTGAAGGATGGAAATTAAGGCTTCTGAAGTACAACTTCATTGCAACGAACTACTTTGAACATTTTCTTGCTGTAACTCAAGGGATTGTGGGTTTCTGATGTAATTTGTTCCTGGTGCAAAAAACCTTGAAAACTTGAAAACTTTTGTTCAACGGATGCAAAAAGACAGGATGCAAAATTATGAATTTTCAAAAATAGTGATAGACCAAGGTTGCAAAATAAAATCCTCAAATGCAAAATTCTTCATTTTTTCCACAATGTCTATCGTTTATGAGTTGGTACAAAATGAGCCATTGACTTCAGCAAAATACTCCAGTATTGGCTTGAAACCTGCGTCTACCTCATGACAAACTTGAGTAAACCTTACTTTCACGTCATTTGGAGGTACAAATGCCAATGCAGTTAACAGTTTAATATTATTTTGAAATACAATATATTCCTGATATCTCTGCTAAATTCTGGTTTGAGTGCACCATTCGCTATATTTTTTTAATGTACTAAATAGATCCCAATAAGTGTTTGCTCTCTTGTCAGGTAACATTGCATAAACGTATGGAAATTACAGTTGTCTCGAAGGACCTTCGTGATCTTCTTGTTTAAGTCCAAAGATAGTGTAAAGTTGACCTTTGCTCTTGTATACTCTGGGAGCACAGAATCGAAATGTTAATCAGCAATTTCAATCTCGGGTTTTGATATTGGTTCAGGAAAGTGATAGGCTGATTTTCTGTATGGATACAGTGACCTCTTCAAATCTCGATCGCTTGGAACATATACACTTTTGGTCACAGTACCAATACACTCTTCCATTATATCCCATTCGACGATTATAAATGTAATTCGAATCGGCTAATTTAAACCTACTCGTAGTCCTCCTGATTTTTTAAAAATCGGAATCCATTACTGTGATGTGGCTGGGAAGAGAAAGGACAGTCGAATGATGCTAAGTCGGTTTTGGGGGTTTTCTGCACACGGAACACACAATCTCGTATTTTTATGACAAGACACTTATGCAAATTATGTTGATAATTTTATAATTTGCATATGTGGTGTATTTTGCCTTCAGTGTCTTTGCAAAAGCAACAATTTGCATCAGTGACCGATGACCGATTACCAGCTCAAGGACTTATTTGCGATCTCTTCTTCTACGAACCACCTTTTCTAGGATTCTTGGTTCCTCAAATTTTTCACAATAGCTTGGCTGTGACAATTTTGAAAATATTCTACTCTGCTTTTATTTTTTCTAGTCTTGCTTTCCACACATATCTGATTGCATTGAATGTAGCGTACTATCAGATCATTTTGAGTTCGGCGTCAATTGTTAATTACGTGGCACATTTATCAAAACTTGTTTCGGTGGAATTCTAAATCCCGTTTTCTATTGTAAGTTGGTTTCGAAGTACAACCAGATTTGGCTGCTCACAAACGACTTCAATATTATATTTTGCTACAAGGTGTTGGTGAAATCAGTTCTTCCTTTTTTCTGTTTCCCAATAATTGGCTTGTATATTTCTGTAGCACTGAAAGACAACCTTAGCTTGATGTTAATTGTTTGCATATTCCTTTTTTCTATTGTAACATTAGCTATAGCGGAGTTGCTTCAGTTTGTTTGTGCCAATTTGTGGGTACACTCTGAGGCATTTCTGCGACAGCTAGCAAAGAACAAACCCATTGGAAAATGTCGTCTTTATAAAATAAAAGTAATTGCTTGCTTACGACCTCTCAAGGTTAAAATTGGAGACTCGAATTTTGTAGAAACATTAACTCCGCTAGTATTTTTGACTTTTTGTTTTCGCAAGTCAAGACAAGTCGCAATGTTGTTGTGTGCAAAAATCTAATTATTCATTGTAGAATAAATAGTTGGAAATTTGTTAGTGTACGCGGACCGTTCCCAAATTGAGAGCAACTGATTTATTTTGAATAATTAAGCCAATCAGGTGAACCCAAGCCAATTAAAACCATGAATTCAAAAATGTAGACAAAAACAGCTTTTAGGATACTTTTGGTTTATTGCAAGTATTGAAACCATTTTGCATTAGATCACGAAAATTGCACAATTGCATTGTCAACGTTATGCATTTGCTAACAGTCAAGCATTTATTAATGTACAATTGACTAGTTAAATTCATTCTGAATGCCTAACTTATGACCCTTAGAAAAAATCCAACTTTAGAAAGAATAAAACGCACTAATATGCATAAGCTACAGTCAGCAGATGTAAAAAACTTGCTGAGAGAAACACCTCAGTAGTCGTGAAAATACATCCGCTATTATTGCAACGAGAAGTTTGCATGGCAACCGTTGCCTAATAACAATGCATCTACAATCTTCGTACAAATATCGCGAGGAATATTTGAAACCTTTGCCAAGCAGATCCCAAAGCAGTTTGCTTGTGTATTGGATAAGGAGGAGGAATTTAAGTTTTCACAATACCATGCTTATAATTAACGTTGATTTGTGAAACCTGTTTGATTGTCCTCGAGTACATGACGCGTTATCAACGTTTTGCCTACCTCTGTTGGGAAGTTCTGGTGAAACTGCGCACATGTAAGTGGGAGTTTATTATTGATTACTTTATTCGTAGAAAAGCCAGGCTTCAGTCGAGGTATTCAAAGTTGCGAAATATATTCCTGTAACTACAAAAGGGCATGTGTAATTAGATGGATGTGAGTGAGTTAAATGTAAAACGATCAGCTACTAAAGCGATGGTTTTTGGTGCACAAGAAGGTGATGGATTTGTTTTTCAGAAGAATCGAAGAAAGTAAGCTTGGAGCGTTGAAATTTCAGTATTTGTTTGAGAAGATGATCGTTACATCCCGGGAAAATAAATTGTAACTGAAGAATGCTTGACGCCAGTTTTGTTCATCAGATTGGTTTCAAAGTATAACCAATTTAGGCTGCTCACAAATGACTTCAGTATCCTTTTTAGCTGCAAGCTGTCGGTGAAATCCGTTCTTCAGGGTTTCTGTATTCCAATCACTAATATTGGCTTGTATATTTCAGTAGCACTGAAACACAAACTAAGATTGATGTTAATTGTCTTCACATTAATAATTTTCATTGGCTATTGTGAGTTCCTGTTGCTTCTTTGTGTCAGTTTGTGGGAACAAATGCATTTCTCTAGCAGATTGCAAAGAACAATAATCTAGAAAAGAACTAGAACTGCTTTTACAAAAGAAAACTAACGGCTTGCTTATCTCCTCTCTATGTTACAATTAAGGCTTCACATTTTGTAGAGACATACACACATCCAGTATTTTTGACATCTTCTTTTCAACAAGTCCAGACGATGTTGTGTGCAAGATTCTAGTTATTTAGATACTAACATTTCTATGTTTAAATCGACTGTAGCCAAATTAATGAGTGGGATTAATGTTGAATTATTACGCTACTATAATCGGATAAACGAAAGAAAACGAAAAACACGAATTTAAAAATATATAACCAGGTCTTTGCTTCATTCTAAGCAGGTGCATAACAATTCTTCGAACGAAGCACTTCTGTCTATCAATTACAAATCAATTAATTTTGAAAACGTAATGTATTACAGTATCAGTAGACATATTTAAACTTTAATAAGAATGCAACATACTTATATGCATAAATTATAAATTAGAAGGACATGAACTCTACCTTATTCTAACCCAAGGCAAATTATACTATTGAGGGTTAAGACATTTAAAAGAACGAAAACTGCATTCGGTATTCATTTTGTTGTGTCCAGGATACTTCTAGCGCAAACATCCTATGGAATGAGCAAGTTTAGTAAAAAAATGCTTAACGTCATCCTAACGCCTTGTGTACTGAATTTAGGTTTAACATTATCACATTTGAAATTAAGTTCACATCGTGAAATCCAGTTAGTTGTCCGCGATGTGAAGTTATTGTTAAATAGTAATCAATGTTTTACTTAACTTAGAAGGAAGGTTCTGGTGAAACTGCTGAAGTGAAAATTTAAATTTATTATTAATGTCTTAGTTCTAGAAATACAATGCTTCAGTTATTTTAGGTTTAATTGCAAAATATGTTTCTCTAGCGAAGAAAGGCCTACATAAAAGTATGACAGGGAATGGCTGCATTGCACAATTCCTAACTCAATATTTAGGAGAATATTGTTTTACAGAAGAATGTGAATTATCTGTTCATTCTGAATAGCAGAGAACCAAGCTTTGAGATTCGAAAGTTTAAACGTTGTTGGGCTCGGGTTTTCATGGATAATTCAAGAATTTCAGATTTCTAGACTTACATTGAGTATGTTTAATTTCAGCAACAAGTAAACGAGGAATGTCTTTCGCTATAATAACAGGACTGGATTGACTTGAGTTTTAGTAGTTTGAAAGGATGTCACACACATCGTTACATCGCGCGGAAATAAAGTTAGATATACAATTGTTATTAATACTAAGGAGTTAGGATAGTTTTCAAAACACTTGAATGTAAGAATTAAATAATTATAAATGCAAGTCGGTTGTGCAGAGAATTCGAATTAAGTGTAAATATATAAATGAATAAAATTTAATTGCTTGCCAAATGAGTATACAAACCTTTTCATTGGCTAGTTTGAAAATATGTATGCTTCACTTTTTCGCGCATTTAAATTCATGCACAAGAACCATTACAGATTTTGATGAAAAAAATACCAATTAGTACTAAAGTTCCCAAGAAACTGATCTTCAACTTCACATTTTCATACACGCGTGCTTTCGTAAAGTTTCTCCACTCGCTTGGCAAAATATACGTCAATCTTGGTATCTCTTTGGACAGCCCCATCATCAGAAATTCTTTAAAATTACCAGCGTCGCTTCAAAACAATTGGAACTTTGTCGATCTATTAAGTTCTGAACGAAAAAGTATACAAAATCGTGAATCTTGTGTATGCTAAAGAACTTAAATTTAATCATTTGTAGTAACTTCCTAATGTTTTGCAGTCACCAATGATGAAATGCTTCAGATGACGTACTCTTAGTTGCGAAATATAGAATCTGGGATTATCTATGAGTAGTTTTACACAGTAAATACTTCCAAAACTGGACTGTTCCTTAATATATATGAACTTCAGCAGTAACTAAAATTTTGTTTCAATAACATGGTTTAGGCTGGGCAGGAGTATATTTCGTTAATAACTGCATGACCCATTCTCTGTGGACTTCTTGGCTGTGGAATTTCACCAGGATTTTGTGCCTGCTTCAAGAATTCTTCATTAGACACTAGAGATGAGAGGGCATGCTGGGGACCCGCGCTGGGCTTGCCCAGCCTGCAGCCCATGGTCATGGGGCAGGCTGGGCTTTTTTGATAGCACGTGCGGGCTGGTTTGGGCTGGGCTAATTTTTTTTGTGCG
>JAQGAD010001550.1:0-18671 GCA_034696625.1 Isotomurus palustris | reverse complement strand
CAACTGCTGAACCTTAAATAACTAATTCGTTTAGGAGTAATTTCATTAGATAAGGAAGATATTACAGTTCAAATAAGTAACTAATTTTGAGAAAAAATTTAATCACCCTACACGGGCTCGTTAGTTAACGTAGCAAGCTCATCTTTTGAAAGACACAATAAACCATGCAGAGGTACATTGGTTCAAAATTTCAACTCGATCGGATGCATACTCGCAGAAATCTGCTCGGAACAAACTTTATGGTGCTTCTTAGAAACGGGCTTAAGTTCAGTTTTTAAGGCTAATAATACACCTTTGTGTCAAGTGGTCAGTTATAATTCACAATAGCTGACTTCATTAATCGTAGCAAAAAGATTTTCTCATTTGGTTGTGAAATACATGAGCTATATTGAATACTATAGTTTTACAAATTTTGCACTTTCAGACTTAAGCACTTAAGCACACGTAGCTTAAGGATCACAATGGAAATCGATTTCCAAAATACAAACCACCATCGCTTTCTTTAATGGACGGCCAAGTAGCTTTCGTAGTTTTTGAGTAAATTACAATACAGCTAAAACTATACAATTTACCTTAAAAACGTAATCACCTCGTACGGGCTTGTGAGTTAACGTAGCAAGCTCATCTTTTGATAAACACAATAAACAATGCAAGTGTACATTCGTTCAAAATTCCAACTCAATCGGATGCATACTCGAGGAAATCTGCTCGGAACAAACTTTACAGTGCTTCTTAGAAACACACTTAAGTTCAGTTTCTAAGGTCAATTATACACTTACAAGTCCATAGGTTGCTTTAAATTAACGTGCACTAATCTGTTTACTAGCAACAGCAAAGATTTTCTCATTTGGTTGTGAAACACATGAAATATCTCGATTAACAGAATTCAACCAATTCCGCGTGTTGGGACTTAAGCATTTGCCACGCGTGACTTAAGGATCATAGCACAATTCTGTTTCTAAAAGACACAATGCCATCGCTTTTGCTAACACAATGCCAAGTTTGGTGACCGTAGCTTCAGTAGTTTTCGAGTAAATCGTGACACGCACAGACAGACAGACGGTCAGACGGCCAGACACATTACGTATTCCTATAAGCCCAAATTCCTGGGCTAAAAATAATACCATGTTATTCTTTCAAGTCACCTACTATAGCAAACTTCCTTAATGAGCAACTTTGTGTAAAATCCATTGTTAATTCTCTTTCATGACTATCAAATTATTAATTAGGTATTGTTAAACTTTAATCACTGATTGTGTGCATTGCAAGAAAGTCACCAGTAAACACACCTCTTGGTCAATTCTCAATTGGATTTTGCGAATATTACCTTCCTATATTCTGTTGCATCCTACACATGTGCGGAAAGAAACCCTGGAAAATAATGTTTAGTTACATAATTCCACGCAGAGCAAGCAAGTTCTTGAAGATACTTGGAAATAATCAAAATAGACGGAAGACGCAGGTCACAGTTTGAAACAGATCAAGTCAAATTACACGGTTTTTTAGACCATTAAATATGGGAACAGATTGATGAATTCAAATAACGATTATTAAGAAAATTTTCAGCATGTTAAAAATAAGAAACTACGTTTACGCATTCATCTTGTTATAGATGAGTTATCACGAGCGTTATAAGAACAAAATATATACATTTGTTTCTGCTAAGACATTGTCAACCTGTATTTCTATCTTGTATAGACTATTATTAATGATTTGGCAATACTGCCAAATTGGACAAATAACACAGAAGCCGGAGCTGCAATGCTCATGTGGAGTGGAATTGTTCCTTCTCTTCTGATCCGTATTCCAGTCATTGACTTTTGATTGCATCTCTTACAATTCAAATCCAAAGAAAAAATATATAATTCATTTTGAGTATGCTAATAGTTATTTCATAAGCATCTTAGGAGTTAACTGAAACAATAAACTCGCCCAAGATCAGTTTCCAATAATTATCAATTTGTTTACAGTTTACAACAGGTAAATTTTTATTTAGTTTATGGCGCACAAGGTCGTTTCATATTAATGAAAGAATATTCACTGAGAGCCGAAGTGTGTCCGTTGGAAACCACGAAAGGCGAGATATTGAGTTCATTCCTGAAAGCACGGAGTCCAGCGCGTTCCAATTTATCAAAGAAATTGTAGAGCTTTGCAAAATGTTCTCCATTAGTCATAGTGTTGGCGTGGATTTCAATAAGAAGTTGGGAGAATGGGAGATCGTCTCCAAATTCGGAGATGAATTGTTCAAACACTTCAAACTCATTTTCTTCAATGTCCATCTTGATGATGTCAATGTGTGTGTGTCCGTTTTGTTTCATTGCTGCACCTAAAGTCGTATGCTCCGAATCAGTTTCTTTTCCTGCGTAAAGTTTTGAAAATTTCAATCGCTTCTGGAACTCCGGAGGAACTCCATCAAATTTGTCGACTGAGGCGTCGAAAGCGAATATTTCACAGGATGTTTTTCGGAGCATTTCCACTTCGAAAGAGGTTTCTGTAGAAATTCCGAAGGAGTAGAGAATGCATGGAGATGTTTTGTAGCGTTCAATTCCACACACCCACTTTCCTCCATCTCCCAAATCCCCGAGACGCTGGACGATGAAGGGACATGTGAAGGAGGCGAGAAAGTAGTCGAATGGATACGTGTGAGGTTCCCATGGGTTAACTTCGTTCGGTTTTGATTTGACCTTCGCTTCTCTTTTAGCTTTGGACTCGTTGTAGATTTTCTCCGACAGCCGGAAGGAATCTTGAACTTCAGGATCAAGACATGGGGAGACTGAAGACGATGAGAAGTTCCATAAGAGGTTAGCGAGGAATCCCAAAATGGCTAGGCCAAAAATCCACTGAATTATGTGGAATTTATTGTTCGGACCAGTTGAAGTTGACGGAGGAGAATTAGGGCGTGGATTCATATTCCCAAAAAAATCAGAAATAAATAAGTTGTAAGCTTATTGTTGTTGATATTCAACTGACTGCTTGTTAAACACCAGAAATTAATTATTGGGAATCTGTGGCCAAGATTCCTACAATTTAACAGTTGAAATGTAATAGAATATTTGTTTACATGAGGTTGTACAAGTTTGGGTTGAATGAAGTGAGGGGCAAGATAAGTTGAGTTGGAATAAGATGAAGAACAGCAGATTATGATTTATTGAGTCGTGTAGGTATTTATAACTATTGCATTATGCAGTGTTGGGATACTTCGGGATAAGTGAATGAAGTACAATGCAATGGAAGGATGTACGTGTAAAGCTTGCTAAGGAAATGAATAAAGAAGGCAAAAGGGGCGTGAGATTGCTTGTGGTTGATAAACAAATTAGGATTTTTTCTGTAAATTAAAGTGTGCTCTAGAAAAATGCTTTTATGTTAAAGTATACCATAATGTTAAATAGTACGCAGGTAAGGCTTTAAAACTGTGCCATACTTAAAAGGCTATAAAAGGTTTGCAACTAAGCAATAAAAGTTGACTATTTAAGCATGTTTGTGTAATTCAGTATTCGGTTAACCTCTGAAGTAAGTACTTACCTATACTCTATACAAATAGACTTTGCTAGGTTGTTTTGCCCACTAATCTATCCGAAAGTATGCTACTGGGAACCAGAACAAACACTTGTATGGTCGATGAATTAACTAAAACCACTAGTAATAGTTGTACTAGTGCTCCCAGCGATGGATAACTGCTAAATCTCTGTTCAATCGTTTCCCTATATGCATACATTTGTAGTAATTATAAATTTACTTAAAGCAACACGATGCGTGTCATAATTAAATGAGAGTTAATTACCGATTTCCAGGAATACTGATGAACGTTTGAAATTCATAGAGCTCAAAGTGGAATATTATGAACAGAGAACTGACCCCATTCACTCTCCACGACTGTGTCGCTTGGTGAAACACAAGTTGCAGTTCCAATAAAATTAGGTTCAGTGTACTCTACACAAGTGTTATTTGTTTCAGTGAACCAGGACGACCGCATGTTAATTGTTCTGCTTGGCAAGGAAGAAAAAATCCTATGCTAGTCTCCGTCAAGGTTTGGTAGCGTGTGTAATGTAATCGATGTGGAATCTGTCATGACTAAATCTCTTTACAAATTCCAATAACTTACAATCTCACATATGGAGTTTTCCATTGAAGTGGATTAAACTACTTGTGCAAACACTTTAACAAAATTGTTTTTATGGACCTATTGACAGCAGATTTTTATATAAAGTACGTGTGAAGGATAATCTGAAAACTTTAAATCTGATAAAATCAGCCGATCTAACTTTTCCGTTGCCTTGAACAGTGAAGTTTCATTGCTAGTCATGTTCGTGTAGGGCACTCTGTTGCACTATTTGGCGTTAAATAACCTTAGGACCTGTGTTCCAGGTGTACAAAAGAAATCCCCACTACGCGAAAGGGAAGAATGTAAATAGCATTCAAATTCATTTCGGAAATATTTAAGTAGACACTTACAAACTAAGGTTTCAACTCAAGTTTGAATGAGATAAATAGCAAAGTAAACATGATTCATTTTCATCGACTGAGACTGAATTTATGGAGTTGGAACGGATATGTGTTTAAGGTAAGGAATAAGTCAGCTATCACATATGAAGTGTTTGTGATGGGGTTTGCGTTGAGTGTCATAAACATCTTTCGTTGGTGACAAATATTGATTTAAAGTAAAGCAGAAGTTCAAAAGAATGTATTTCAATATTTTCAATTATGATTAGCCACTTCCGTGTGGATTATTTTCTGTTCTGCAGGTCCGGTTATTGGTCTAATTAAGTGCTAGTGACGGCATACAGGCTATTTTTACGTGCAGAATAATATATAATAGTGGTGGGCAAGAAATTGGAAAATGTAAATTTCTTCAAACAATTGAACCCACAATAGTTAGTTGAACAAGATGTAACGAGAGAACTTGCATACTTGGACGTAATGACATTCACCAGAAAAGATAAGATTATTGGACGTAAAGTCTATTTGAAACTAACAAGAACTTTTCAATGCAGTAAGTACTTCCTCCACCACACAAGCTGGGGTAATAGACACCTACCTTATTAATTTTAGCCTTCAGACTATCAGGTAAAAACTACTCCAATTGGATTTTTCATGAAATTCCAACAGGAAAATATTAAACGCAGCTAATTGGCTCAAGACTGAGTAATGTACGTGTCAATGTAGAAGATGAAGATTAACTAAATGCTTTTCAAAAAATTCAACTGAAATTTTTACGCGAATGGTTGTATCTTGGATTGGACACACAAATGTAAATTTTTATTCAGCTTATTACGCGCAAGGTCTTCTCATGTTAAGGAAAGAGTATTCACTTAAAGCGGAAACATGATCGTCAAAAGTTGCGGACGGCGCGATATTGAGTTCATTCCTAAAAGCACGGAGTCCCGCACTTTCCAACAGGTCAAAGAAATTGTACAATTTTGCAAAAGCAGCTCCATCAACCATTTGGGCGTGAATTTCTATCAGAAGTTGGGAGAACGGGAGATCGTGTCCGAATTCGGATATGATTTGTTCAAGCACATCAAACTCATTTCCCTCAATGTCCATCTTGATAATGTCAATGTGTGTATGTCCGTTTTGTTTCATTGCTGCACCCAAAGTGGTATGCTCCGAATCAGTTTCTTTTCCTGTGTATAGTTTTGTAAAGTTAACTCGCTTCTGGAACTCAAAAGGAACTCTACCAACTTTGTCGACGGAGGCGTCGAACGCGAATATTTCACAGGATGTTTTTTGGAGCATTTCCACTTCAAAAGAGGTTTCTGTGGAAATTCCGAAGGTGTAGAGAATGCATGGAGATTTTATGTAACGTTCAATTCCACACACCCACTTTCCTCCATCGCCCAAGTGCCCGATTCGCAAGACGCTGAAGGGACATCCGAATGTCGCAAGGAAGTAGTCGTATGGATACGTGAAAGGTGCCCATGGGTTAATTTCTTTCGGTTTTGATTTGACTTTCGCTTCTCTTTTTGCTTTGGATTCGCTGTAGATTTTCTCCGAGTTCCGGAGGGAGTCTTGGATGTGAGGTGCCAGGCACGGTGAGACAGAAGTAGAGGGGTAATTGCGTAACAGGTTTATGAGCAGTCCCAAGATGATTAGGCCAAGAAGCCACTGAGCTATTCGAAATTTATTCCTCGGACCACTTGAACTTGACGGAGAAGGTTTAGATGGGTTATTCATACTCCAAAGGAATGATGAATAAATAAGATATACGTAGATTGTTATAATTATTCCACTAATTGATTGTTGAACATCAGGAAATAATTATTAAATTGTTTTGGACAAGATTGACACAATTAGGAAGTAGAAATGTGTGAATAATTGTTTAAATGAGGTTTTAGGGGTTGGGTTGAATGAAGAGACGGACAAGATAAGTTGCGCTGGAAGAACGTGAAGAACAGCAAATTATGGGTGATTGCGTAGCAGGAGCATTTATAGCTTGTACGTAATACAGTGTTGGAAAAATTCAGGATAAATGAATGAATTACGATGGTAGGTGTACGTGTAAAGGTTGCTTATGACATGAACCAAGAAGGCAAAATGGGCGTGAGATTGTTTGAGGTTTCTAAACAAATAAAGTAATAATATTTTGGCTTCCTATTGGGGAAATCTGAAGTATCAACAAGGGTTCCAGGTATTTGTACACCACCAAAAAAGGGCACAATCTTGGATTCCAGTTACGATAGCTGCAGATGAGTCTGGTGATTGGGAATAACAAATAAATGGAGCTTAGATGTGCTGCTGTCAAAAAAATTCTAGCTACTCAGGCGTAGGAATGAATAGCTAAAGATAATGTACGGTTTAAAATCGATGTTTGTTTGATTTTAAAATGAATTGGTGCTGGTTCGGTTTTAGCTCTTTAAAATCCTACATGTGCAAAGGTAATACTGAGGTCATATTTAGCTCATTATCAGAGCAGCAAAATTCACGAAGACACTGTGAAATCCAATCAAAACTAATCCGATCGGAGAACATAATAATTCCTATTACGTCTTCTTCATCGGCTAGTTGAAATCATTCCTTATGAATTCTTAAAATGGCTTTCACTCTGACTTTAATTTGTATACCGTGTTGGATTAAACTGAATAGTTTTCATCAACAGTTTTTCATTTTATCAGCATGTGACTCACTAGTTAAACCTCCTCCTCGAATAAAGAGAAGTATAAAACACAACAGAAATTGTGGATAGTCAGTATGAGTTTATTTATTAGTTGTTATACTTACTCATATTTGTATATTAATTCGTGTACTTAAATCTCCATTCGTAGTCATTTATAAATATTGAGATTGTCAATTTACAATTGTTTTGTTGGATTGATTGCACTATTACCTTTGATTACTATTATCATCTGACGAGCTGATTAAGAGCTGATAAGAAAAGCACACAGTTAATCATACTTAATAAAGCCAATTCGGAGGAAATACAATTTGTAAGAATACAAAAATGAAGTCTCAGGCACCACTAAATTGGTTTGAAATTAAAAAGCAAGCGAATACAGTTTCTGAAATTGCAAGTAAATCACTCACCGATTTGTACATGTTTTTTTTGTGAGCCACTGGAAGCGAATCAGAATTAGGAGACATTTGCACTATTTTTTAAACCATTTTGTGGATGTTGAACTCATCAGAGAGAATGAAAGAGGAGCTTTTACGGGAATACATATTCAATCAAAAGCAACTCTCTATAGAGAATGGTGCTTATAGCCGTGAGTAAAGAAGATTGTAATCGGTTCTTCCCTCTCTGTTCAGCGTTGTTGGTGTATACAAATACATCGCTGACTTATGCAATTTTTATATCGCCGTCTTTAATTAATTAACTGTTGGGTCTTTTTTATAATTTTTGATTTATTTTATTACACAGTTAAATAAATAAATAAATACACAGGTTAATACATTAACTACTCATGAATGTCGTACTCAAGAAGGTTAGGCGAATCAAGTAGAATTCTTGGACCCGGCCGTGTTTACGGATGTGAGTAATAAACTCTGGTATGAGTGGAAACATAGTTTCGATAGCTAATATGTTGGTCTTCCGAGGCCAGTGTTGAACAAAATCATCACAAGATCAAAAAGTGACTCTAGAATTTGAAATTTGATGCTAAATATTTCAGCTATGAGTGTTTTTAGTGTTTGTCCAGTTTCTGAGGGATCTGCTGGATTTCAAGTTACATTTATAGATTACAATGAGCTCATGGTTTATATGAAATTTTGAACTGACGACTACTTACCGATTTGTAAATTGTTAGTAGTTGCTGTGTAAATTGGTGGAATTAGAATCACAAGGAGAATGCATCCCAGAGGGAGAATTTTGATATTTTGGTTCATTTTTACGGCTGTTTTCCCCTCCATTTGTGATGCTGAAGGGAACACAGACACTTTTGAAGTAACTGAGAACTTGTTGAGATTTCGAGACACAAAGGCAATGTGTTAAGATTTGAATAGGTATTCAAGGAAAGGTGGCTTTCTATAGAGGATTTTCTTTTCGTGCTAATGTAACTGGGATTACTAAAAAAGAGAGTGCAAAGCTGGTTCTTCGCTGTCTGATGGCACACACTACAGTGAATTCTTCCCTGAAGAGACTTCTGAATGAGTCTTCTGTTCAAATGCCATTACTGTTATTGCATAGGTAGATGTCTTTATTACAGTCTGACGAGTTTGACAATAACAAATTATGTGTACAACTTACTTATTAACTTGTTAAATGTGATTACTTGAGTATGCAAGATGAGGTTTCAGTTGTTGAGTAGGCCAACCTTCTTCTTACGCATTCGTCTAATATTGTGGTAGGTTAGTTTTGTGGTTAGTTGGCAAGAAATCGGCTATTTGATGTTCCCTTACTGAGCCACGTTGCTCTTGATTTATTAAGAATAAATAATATAAATAAATAGCTACACTTAATCAACTACTGAGAAGAGACACTGCCTATTCCGAGCGTAAAAACGTTCCGAACCATTTCAAAAAGGGTGGTGACAATAAACATAACTGTTTCAAATGAAATTCAATGTTCGCGTTACGCTTATCTGAGGAATAAACTTATTAAAACTTCACAATGGGACGACTGTGTTCAACACGACCTAAACTGCGTTTAAGTAATCATCCGCAGTTGGATTTCAATAAATATTAGTTTTATCGACACGAAGTTCAGCAGGGAGTATGAGAATTGCGAATACGTGGATGAAATTGATTTTAGTGTTATATGGTTTATAATTTATTACGAGATTATTACAGTTGAGTCTGCACGTTCTGATACAGATATTCTGAGGTACTAGGGAATACCATTTTAATTATCAACTAATTAGCATAGGACGAATAAATAAAAAAGTGCGACTAGTAAACAGTCACCGTTTTACATTCTTGAAATTAATTAATGGATCTGAGGTCAACTTGCAACTGAATCATTATTCCCTTTGGGTGATTACTCCTAAGAAGTTCTCTACCATCATGGCTAGCGAGTCACTCACCAAGTTTCTCTTCATATCAATTGCAGTGGGTAGGGCCATCCCGGGTAGCCTTAAAAATCCGTCTGGTAATCAGTAATCAAATTGTCAGAAGTAAAAATATAACGAAACAAATGTAGCTTACTCAGACGGTCTTAAGCTAATACCGTGATACAATCGGCTGTGATGATGACTCGGAAATTAACGAGTAGTTGTTCAGAGATTAGCAGTGTGCAATGAAAATATTAACTTGAATTTGGGGTTTCCATTCATCATTATTGTCACAAAAGCGTTTTTAAGAACTCCGATGAGATCACAAATGTTAGGTTAATTCGATGACCAGATGATTCTGTACCATTAGACTACCTAGCCACTCTTGTGATCTCAAATATCATCATCTAATTATCTGATGAGGGTAGGATTAGCAGCTCATGTGGCATTTTGCTCCACCACACTGCCTGATGTCGCTTTGTATTCTGAGTAATGAAATCTCTGCAACTTAATGTGCAGTATTGAATTTACAATATTACCTACAATTTGGAAGTTAGGGTTAATATTTAAATATTTATAATCTTAAATCATGACATGAGTCCATAGAAAATCGATAGATGATATAAATAGCACAAGTAGTGTCGATTTACTTATTACTTTCTAAGTTGAAGACGTAGCAAGACTCATTAGTTAAAGTGCTTTCCCATGTAGCATCTGTGTGTTAAAAATAAACTACTCTACTGTGATTGGGGTTGTGGGAGCCTTGGGATTGTTTATTTATGTTTCTACGGGCAGTTTACCATAAAAAACAAAGTCCAAACTTAATTAGTGTGTAACTTCTTAGTCGGGTGAATTGGAAGAAACCTTCAATCTGCTTCTCGCGAAGGCACGTCACGTGTGTAAAGTGATTGATGAGGAGTCCTTCATTGCTGAATAGCCAAACATTTCCATTTCGAGGGTTGCTCAAATCTACTACGCCTTTTACGGTACAATGAAATTATTAACTTAACTAGCCCAAATCAGCTGCAATAATTTAGCAGTAATGTATTTGCTGTTCATCACACGTCACTGCGGACTTTCTGTTCTCTGTACACGATATATAAAGTGAATATCAATTTATTGTGAGTCATGTTGAGTAGTTTGTTTACTTACAACACCCACGATGAGTTGTGTATGCTTATCTACCGGTGTCTAATCTCCAAGTTCCAAAAACATCGATGGACATGTACAATGCATACAGTCTTATTTGCAATCCCAATAACATGACGCAAATGATTGTGAGTAAATGCCGAAGAACCCTTTACTGGAATCCTTGTCCCATATCAATAACTGGTGTAAGTTTATCCAAAGTCCCGTCCATTTTTTATAGATAGCTATAAGCTATTTACTATTAAGCTCCTTACTGGCGACAAACAAAACAAAATGGTCGAGTTGGTAATACCACGAAATCCAAGAAACTATGCAAAATTATCGAATTAGCGAATGTTGTTTTTCTTAAGAAAACTTAACGATGAATAAAATATTAATTGGTTTTATTTACAGCAACTCATTTCCAATATGTATACAATGGGATAAGAAGATGTTTCACAAATTATGAAAAGAAATAGCCATATTTGCAACAATTAGGTTTTACTTCAAAGCGACTGTTGATTAAACACAGCCATTGAAAGCAGTGCTAATAATCCTGTGTTCCAAATTGTGCTGAAAAATGATGAAATTGATGAACCACCATTTCCACGTGGACAAGCGGAGGTTTTCAAAATAGACCGAACATTAATTGATATGTCATATTCAAATGTGTGACCCCATCCACTCTGCTTGACAGTGTTGCTTGGTGTGAGGCAAGTTGCAGTTCCAGTGTAATTGGCTCCAGTGTAAAGTACCCAAGTGCTATTTGCTCCAGTGAACCAGTAGGATTTCATGTTAAATGTTATGTTGGGTGAATTAGAGGAAGCCTTGTACTCATTTCCGCCGAAACTTGATAGCGTGTGTAATGTAATTGCTGAAGAATCCTTCATTGCTGAATCGCCCAACCTTCGCACCACAAGGGTTCCATTTACCTGGGTTAAATTAGCTGTGCATTGACCACTTGTTAATCCCGAGTAGACAACCTGAGTTCCTGTCACATTTTGTGTAACTAGCCACCTAAAAAACATAGAAATATTTTATTAGTTAAAAAAATTACTTCTACTTCTTCCAATTAATTTGCAATCGTAATATATTAAAATCTAAAAATCTTACAGTCCTGTAGCACGAATGGACCTAACAGTTCCATTGGTAGGAATAGTGTAAGTTCCATCGCTGGTCATATTCCTGTAGAGTGTTCCTCCACAGCCTGTGTCATTGTATAAACTCAGGCTTTGTGTTTGAGCTGTACACAAGGGAATTCCCAGTACGAGAAAGGAAAGGAAGTAAATGAAATTCGAATTCATTTTTGGAAATTCTGAATTAAATTCAGTTTAACTGAGGTTTTAAATAGGATGTGAATGGGATGGGCAGTGAAGTATGAATGATTCGTAGTCATCAATTGAAACTGTATTTATGGTATCTGCAACGGATGTGAATGGCTTCATAAGTTCTTTATCTCTTATCTACAATATTTGCGATTGAATCTGCGATGTGCGTAAAAACATGCTTTGGTGAGTCAAATGTGCTTGTTTACGCGGACCAGTACTCCTAATCTATTACTCACTTCAACAGAATTTGTTTTGAAGAACTGATATCAGAATTCCTTTTTAGGTGGAAATTATTCAAATATTGTAAATGTTAGCTTAAACGATTAGTTTTATGATTAATTTTTATTTCATCGAATACCAATAATATTCAACTAATTACTCATGAATAATGGGGAAATATAAATCAAGGAATGTTTATTTTGGAAAACAAGTTAAACCGGAGTGGGGAATTCACAATTTTATCATTATGGCTCGTGTGATTGAATGCATGATTTCTCAGTAGCTTTTCTGACAGTATCGGGGGAGTCTCTTAAGTCCAATTTGTATTCGTAGGTATCGTTGATAAAGCATTTAACAGAATTGCACATTTATAATAATAATTAAGCACACTCAGGATATAACAAACCTTCGGAATGTTTGAACACGCCAGGGAGAGATTGCAAAGCACGTGGACATTTTCATTTCGTCAAATTTCATGACGTGAGTGTTTGTGTGTGATTTGGAGAGGTCGAATGATCACATGTAGATTTACTTAATTAGTCTACCTGGAAACTTATCACCTATTTCTGTTGCTTCGGGTACAAAATTGTGCGCATAAATTAGCGCAATGAATACAGTGAATTTATGCCTCTGTGAGTTAGTAATTGTGGCTGATTCTGAAAAATATGTTATCACCAATGTTTGTTTATTCTTACAAATAAAGCGATTGAAATCAAACCGATAAATTCCCTTCATTTAATTTGCATTTGCTCGCTACATTTACATTTGGATTTAGCTTTAAATCGATTTGGCTGCTAGAATAAGAGTAAACTTCACCCTGTCTTTCTATTCAGCAAAATCGTTGAAATAAATGCAAATATCGTTGTACTCCACGCTGTGCTGAGGAAGGATAAAGTGGAAGGAGCTCCATTTCCAATTGAAAAAGTGTCAATTCGTCTAATTGATCGGATATAATGAGTTTGGTCTAATGAATGTGTGTGTCCCCATCCTTGTTCCTTCACTCTTGTGATTGGTGCTATAGACGTTGCAATCCCATTGTAGTTTTTTTCAGTATACACAATCCAAGTATAGTTTGCTCCGGTGTACCAATAGGATCTCATGTCGATTAGAGTGTTTGGGGTGGATGAAAAAATTGTGAGCTTCTCTCCTTCAAAGTTTGGCTGCGTGTAAAATGTAATTGCTGTAGAATTCTGCATTGATGCATCTCCGTACCTCTCCATTTGTATAATTCCAGTCATCTTGCGATTAGCACTTGTCATTGATCTAGGAATGTCAATAATAATGTCTTCTAAATCTCTGAAGCTTGTGCACTCGCCTGCTGCTTCGTCTGAGTAGAAAATAGTTCTGTGGAAATCTCCTTCCGTGACTAGCCATCTTTGAATTAAAAAGGTTTGAGGCGCATATCAGTTAGTAAAAAATTGTAGTAAAATGCTTTTGATTTCGAATTTATAACTTACAATCCCGACAAACGCAGGGAATCGACTATTTCGCTGTCTGGAATTGTGAAATTTCCAGCGTCTCTCAAAGTGGTGTAGGGTACATCGCTGCAATCCCAGGATTTGTATAGACTCATGAACTGGAATTGAGCTGAGCACAGGGGAATGCCCAGTGGAACAAAGAAGAGAAAGTAGAGAAAACTTGAATTCATGTTTATCTAAATGGGTTAAGAGAAAATAAGGAGGAGGTTCAGTTTGGATATGATTTTAAATATCAGTTAAGTTAAGCTTAAGTGACTAATTGTACTAAGAGTAATCAGGTGAGGTTGCATGCAAGGAAATTAATAATTTGGTCAATTGACTTCGGTGCTTGCGAAGGATTTTTTGTTGTATTAAAAACATATTTGAGTGGACAACAAATACATTTTTGATTCGGTACAGGGTCAGTAAAATGTATTCTTCCTCAGTTCACCACAACATGTTTTGCAGAATTGTTTCTGGAGTTCCATAAGAAGTCCAAATATTTGCAGTGTAAGTAGTAAATTGTTTTAATTAATGGCCCAATTTAATTTAATCTTTATCGATTGCAAATACTTCCCAATGAAGCCAAGAAAACACTCTGTATATCTGTAATAATCTGTACTAAATAAGGTAAGTGTGCGTTTGGAAAATATTCGAAGCCGGGATTCCATTACGTGATGCATACTTTAGCCGTATCATGTGGCTAAATATGACTCCTAAAGGTTGGATGAAGGTTATTTATGTATGCACGCGTTAGTCGATCCAGGAATTTATTGGAATCAACCAAAGTATTATTAAATCGAAATCAATTTTAATAAAATAAATTCTACTTTATATTTGGATTAAATGACACATCAGGTAAGTTTGCAAACATCCTAAGCCAATTTATAATTATCGTACGTTTTTGACAATGGCCTTTAATGAAGCAGAATTATTGAAATAAATGCAAATAAAGTTGTGCTGCAAACCACACCAAGAAGTGCTGAAATTGATGAACCACCATTGACGGATGGACAGGTTGTAAATCGCTTAAATGATCGAATATTAATTGGTCGGTTGAATTCAAACGTGTGACCCCATCCTTTCTGTTTGACAGTGTCGCTTGGTGTAAGACACGTTGCAATTCCAGTGTAATTAACTCCCATGTAAACTACCCAAGTATTGTGTGTGCCTGTGCACCAGTATGATTTCATGTTAATAGCTGTGTTGGGCGAGAAATGAGAAATTTTGTATTCATCTCCACCAAAGTATGGTAACGTGTGGAATGTAATTGATGTGAAATTCTTCATGGCTGAGTCTCCGTACATGCGAATATCAATAGTTCCACTCATCGGAGTGAAACTACTTCTGCATGTTCCTTCTGCATCTCCTGAGTAGAAGATTGTTCCATCTAAATCTTGTTGGTTGACACGCCACCTTGGATTCCAATGAAGTTATTAATTACTTAATGAAAGAAAAGTGTGCAATTGAAATATTTAACAGTTAAAATTAGATTTTAACCTACATTCCCACGGTATGAATGGATTTTATTGTCTCGCTGCTTGGAATAGTGAAACTTACACTGTTCGTCACAGTTTCTTGTGCCATTCCACTGCAATCCGTGGAATTGTATAATTTAAGGGATTGAGTTTGAGCACTACAGAAGGAAGTTCCCACGGTAAGGAATGAGAGAAAGTAAATGCAATTGGAATTCATTTTTAACATTGTGAAATAAATACAAAAAGTTTAGGCCTTTCTTTAGATGCGATAGGAATTAAAAGTAAAGTTTATGGGATTCAGTGCCACCAGTTGAGATAGAAATTATGGTTACTGCAACAGTTGAGCTAATGACATGGATAAATTTGTTATCAGAAGTGTTTGCAATGGATTGTTAGTTTTGGTTTAAAATGGTGTTTTTGTATTTTGCAAATGTTGTTGTAAAATTAAACACTACAGAATGCCTGGTATTATTACACAGAGATGATATCTCATCCGGGTTTCATTACAAATACTATACATACATTTGGAGTGTAAGGTTCAACCTTATTTTTTCACGAACGAATAATTGATCTGATTTATAAGTAATGAATCTGTGCCAAGAAGGTACAAAGAATATTGTAAAACAAACCAAACCAGGAATTGATTCCTTCTATAATTTCTGATTTTGTCAATATTGCCCGACACTACTTTACTTCTCAAGGTTGGGAACAAGAATAATTGAAAGCATTGTTTGCATATTAGGCAACAAAAACTGATGGTGTACAACCAAATAATTTAAATAATTAAAAGGGTATTCCAAAATTCTGAGTTAATTCCATGCAGCTTTTTAGAAAAGTATTTTAGTGGATGTGTGGATGTGAACATCTTGTATGTTAATTATTTTCAAATAGTACATAACTTGCCCCTTAAAAAATAAGTTGTTCATCCAAAATACTTTTGCAGGAAGAGGCTTCCTTGCATTGGTCTATTTTTGGATTTACCTGGAAAAGTTACTTTAGTAATCATAGCTCACAATAATTTGGGTCAAGAACTATGTGACTTAAACTCTCATATGATTCATCCTTAGGTATGTCTCTTTCCACCTGAAGCCATTAACTACCACAATTTACAATCCCACCTTCGTCTCTCCAGTCTCCACCTGCCTTTCAACTACTCCTAAGAACTTATTCAGTCTCTCTGTGTTGCATAACTAATACATACCTACTGCAGAGTTTCTTAATTTCACAAATTGTAAACAAATGTAGTGACGATCTCTGTTAACATCCCTTGAGTCGTATTATACTGGACTAATCATGTGGGATTTGCGTAAGAAAGTTTGTTCCAGCAGTCCTTCCCTACACACGTTCAATTCCGTCGTTGGATCTATCAGTAAGAAAACATTCAAGCATGAAATTAATGCACGTACTTTAGTTAAATATTTAAAAACTTTTTGACTTTAAACTATTATTACTTTAACTCTTTATACACAGTAAGAGCAACGACTCGTAGCCGATTATGTTTTTCAATTCCTGTCCAAATACATTTAGCAATAAATTAAAATTTGTTAATTTAGCATCCCCAGAAGAAACGAGATTTTGGAATCACCATATTCCAATTAAGAAACTGGGTTTCGGTGCAAATGGAATTGTTGTAGCTGCTGTTCGCCTAAAGGACAGACTTTCGGTAAGAAACATGGAGCAACTGGTCAAGTGCATTTACCTCATTAACGTTCCATTTCAACTCACACTTCTAGTCCGTGCCTCGTACCAAAAACTTTAATTTGCAACTTGTTATTGCCTTATTGAACTAGGTTAACCTTACATGGTTTCATTTCCACAAATATTTGCCACGTTATTATAAACTAGTTTATCGTTGGAGGTGACTCCTATTGCAATTTAATTATTCGTAAAAAATCCAAATTCTATTTTAATTCAAAATTTCAGGTGGCAGTGAAGACAATGCGACGAGTCGATGTGGACTATGCGAGGGAAGGAGTTCCAGAGGAAGTTGTTGCGCTTTCTTTAGTGGCTGAGATCGAGGGAGCCATTAGAATCCTCAGCTGGTTTGACACGAAAGACAAAGTCTTCATAGTCATGGAACTCCCTCCTTACTCTGTGGAACTTGGAAAATACGTGAAATCAGTTGGAAATGTTTCTGAAAGTGTCGCTAGAAAAATACTGACTCAGCTTGTGTCCACAATAAATGCCATGGCAGAGATTGGCGTACTTCACAGAGACTTAAAAGTCGACAATATCCTTGTTGACAGGAGAACGCTTAAAACGAAGATAATTGACTTTGGATTAACCTCACTGGTGAATTCTTTTACAGAGGAGACTTCTATTCGAATGGGTGAGTATACACTGAATTAATGTAGATTATGTGGACTCGTCCATTAACATTTTTAGGTTTATTATGGTCTTTTAATTGATTCCTTCTGTAGGAACTTCTCGATACAAGGCTCCAGAAATGATTACACGCATTAAGTATATTCCGGGTCCTGGGTTGGTTTGGACGGTAGGAGTTATTGCTTTCTTCACCTTCACGGGATCGTTACCTTTTGAAGACCAAAGTGAGATCATCCGTGCTAAGCCAAATTACCCCACTAATGTTTCAAAAGGTAACCGCATTTTAATTTGTGCCAACGAATAAGGATCATATCATGAAACTAAATTATGTAAGAGCAATTAATAATTTGGTTTTATAATTCTATTTGAAATTCAGACTGCATGGAGTTTCTGAAAGGCTGTTTTTCCGTTGATCCTGCCATTCGTACTTCTCTCAACAAACTGGCGTCCCACCCGTGGCTCAAGTCTTCCCCCAAAAAATCTTCCTTAACAAGCAACAGAATAAACAACTTAAAGCTTCTGATGATTATTGCTTGCAATCTATTTACAATTGTACTAGTTTTATTTTGCTAACTGACGATGTATGACAAAGCAATTAAAGTTTAAAAATAACAAATACTTTTGTTTATGGATTTATAAATTGCACATCCCTTCAGATCATACCACGAATAGCCCCATTAAATGGATTTTCGGTCTCTGGTTTTAATTAATCCATTTTTGTCTCCCTGTAAGGCGGATGTTTGGAATAGTAATCTGTTGATGGGTCCATTTTACTCACCCAATTAATCATTGTACTTGAACAAATACGGACCCTCGTTATCACTCTAACCTCATTTAAATTTAAATTGTGTCTGCATATATTTACCAATTGGAGCATCTCCTGCCATAAAATCAGGCATTCATTTTATTCGAAAACATTTGTAAAATTAATCTCGCATGAAAACGAAACCAAGGACGATTAAGGATTGATATAAAGTGCTCTCAAGTTTCGAATTTCATTTCCGAATTGTAGTTGTAAAATGAGAAATTGGAGTGTGAGGACTGCGACATCCCTTACAGCGACTGGGTACCGTCTGACCTCTGGGTAGATATGAGGAAGATTGTTTGTGAGGATGGAGCCTGACCTGACGTTCCTATTAGGTGGAACAAGTCGAAGGTAGCTTACAGTTTTTATCCTACTTTATTTATCCCGTTCCTTTTATAAACCTGAAAGAACCATTTTGAGCAGATTTTAATATAAATTCTTTGAATATTTCAGTTTCTGCGAGAACTTTCGAAAATCATGCGAGAATGTTGGCACAGGTCTCCTCAGGT
>JAQGAD010001549.1:0-18684 GCA_034696625.1 Isotomurus palustris | reverse complement strand
TAGTGGAATTAAGCACTAAGGTTCTCGACTATTATTTACCAAGAAATGATCTCTGAAAGACGAAGTGTATTAAGACTGAAGGCGAGATTAATTCTCGTATGAACTACCTGATTACTAGTTGCCTCAAGAGATCGTTCACACTGAACATGATGTTGTGTATTGGATAAGGCTTTTTCTCCTAGGGGGTTTCGTTTGATATAATATTCTTGAAAGTAAACTTTCACTCAATTTTCACGTGCATTACACAACAGACTAATTATACTGTAATAAAATAAGAAGCCCGTGAGCTTTATCTTCACATCTTTTGTGGTAATTTGATGCGACGACCCATGTTATTATTTTTCTAAGAATCCACGGAACAATAAACAATATACTTTTTACGAAATAAACGAAGAGATGCTGACTGACAATATCCCCAACTGTTGACTCAGAAAGGGAAACTGAGTGAAATTTAATATTTAAAAATCTTTCTAGAAGTTCTATTTGGCTGAAACTTCTCGGAGTGTAAGCCTTCTTTTTCTTTGATAATGTTTTCTTCGTTGAATACATACAATGTATCAGTGATTAAGATGTTTCTATCATTTGTTTGTGATACGATACGTTATACAGAATTCTACAGGAGCAATGAAGCGTGACTCTATAACAGAAATGAGTATTACATTTTTACATTCAAGTGCTCTCTTTGTTAGTCTGTTCAAAAACATTCTATGTAAGCAATACTTCCTTGTTTTTTCTCGTGAAACCATATTGGGGACAGGAGAGAGGCTTTTTCATTAAAAGTTGAGCTGTTTCAAGGAGAGTATAATATTTGTTTGTTTGCCAAAAAGTTGCTTTAATTCTGTTTCGATAAATCACTCGAAGAAATAAAAAAGCGTTCCAAAAAGATGCAAGCTGTTCACAGTAAAATTGGGTCTCTTTTTGTGAAAAGATGTAAACTTTTATGCAAGCAGTATCAGTCAGTGCAGCATTAGGAACATTTAGGGAATTAAAGACCGAAGACAGTAAGCAGCAGTTTGTATTCCCTTTAAATAAAGTTCGAAAGATATTCACTGGTCGCTGGCACACTGACCCCACTTGCAATAGAAAGGGAAAAATAGGACATCCAGTCGGGGAAACAACATTAAAGTATTTAGTTTTACTGCAGCTGCAGCAAGCTGTCCACCGCCGATCTAAAAAATGTCCCTGTCAAGTAGGGCAATAATTCCAAGAACTTACATCAGACCGCTCTATTTCTCCTACTGATCTTACAACATTTATCGATTTCTGTAATAAATTGTTCGACAGATCAACTCAATTGCTTGACCTAACCTTCTTTCTCGTTCCAATTCTTTATACTGATTGTGAGTTTTTGAGTGAAAGTACCGCAAGAGAGTTGCTCATGCAAGAGAAAGTCATTTGTCTCCGATAGAGTAATCAGTGAAACGGTAAAACGTAGATTCTATGTCACACGGAGGATGAAGCTTCATCCTTCAGAAAGTCCGACGTACAGCATTTTATCCAAAGAACACAGAAAGAAGGAAGGAGCATTGCAGAACTTGCCAGTTTGCCAGTAGCCACTAATATGCAATTTATGAAAAAAACCTTCTGTACAAAAACCTCCACCACAAAATAGAGTTTCTAACAATGTTTAAATAAACATTTTGTGTTTAACATCAATATTTTCGTGATTTAATTTCGAAAACATCCCAGTGCATTTTTTATTTATTTATGAATTGTTGCTTTTAAATTTGCATTAAGTGGGCGAACTTTACGCATCCACCCACCTTATTATTTTGGCAAAGCAGACAGCAGACAAAAATTATATTATGAAACTTTGCACGTGATATAAAGGAAAAACTTGCAGATTGAACTTACATGGACTTTTTTTCGAATGGTGGAGCAACTAAAGATGAGCTTATCACCTTCGTTTCTCACATGCAGCAGTGCAGCTCAGTTAGAGTCGTCACTAATTCCTCATTAAGGAGGATTTAGTTGTCAGGCTTCTTTTTCCATTACAGTAAATAATCACTTGCATTACAAAAGAAAAGAGCGAACACAAATTGAAGACAATCCTCTTTTTTAGAAAAAATGGTAAAATATTTAGAGCACAATTCAGACTTTCACATGCACTATCTTGAAACTGGGTTTTTGTCATGTATTTCTTATATCCGTTTCGCTATCACAAAAAATAGATAACTGGAAAGAAGTAGTTAATAAGTAGGTCAGAAGCTGAGCACTCGAGTGATACCAAAACCAGCACACTATAGAATATTTCATACGTGATGTTTATTATTAGCCCTTGGGAATTTATATTTCGGTAGGATATAACCCCACGCTCTTCGAGACCTCATGCGATACAGAAGTTGGACCATGAACCTGAAGAACGTGACCTGACCATCTGTTGTTTCCTCTGTGTATTCATAAGGAATGTACAAACAATTCCTCCAGATGCTCGTCATCATAACCCAGAAGGAGTATTCATGAGAGAAGTTAATTTAAAATTCAAATTAATGTTTCACTCTGCTAGGTTTAGCTCATTAGTACCAGAACAGTGGAGAAAACAAGAGAAACTGGAGAGCTTGCAAAACAATTTACTTTCAATTTTGAACTAACTTATGTTTTTGAAAATTTTTCCGTCATCTCAGAAACTTCAGTTCATCCACGCGAA
This sequence comes from Isotomurus palustris, assembly GCA_034696625.1. Lineage (NCBI taxonomy): Eukaryota > Metazoa > Arthropoda > Collembola > Entomobryomorpha > Isotomidae > Isotomurus > Isotomurus palustris. The sequence goes on along the minus strand of JAQGAD010001549.1, from coordinate 16,037 downwards.
CAAAATTAAAACCTATTGTGAAATTGTATCCGAAGAGAAAGTTTTTAGTCTGCGACTGTGACTGAAATTGTATATGTCCCCGGAGTTTTAATTAATTGAAATGAAATACTATTATAAATTTTAGGATGTGCAACTGTTAAAAACATTTATAAGCAAAGTTGTCACGTGGTTAACTCGTGCGTAAATTTCATTAACTCTAGTCAGTGTCAATCTCTTTCACTTCCTTGCTCAACATGTTATACAGCATTTCCACTAATTACAGAGTGGGCTGTTTTGTACCAAGCGAATCCTCGTTAACTTTAGTTAAACATTACTGCCTATAAATGTCCTCCACCTCCACCTATCCGATTTCGATTCGTGATTAGTTCGCAGTTGTCGTTTCCTGCCACATCGATTTCTATAAGTGTGGGAAGCAGTTTGATGCTTTCACTCTTGTGGTTGTGACGCAAATGAGGAAAGTTCAGGTGTACCTAGACGAGCGAGATCAATTAATTTCAATCTATTAAGATACCACCCACAGGCAACTATAAATCAAGGATGCCAGAAATACCCAATAAATCAAAGCTTAGTTTCGGAGGACACTCGTCACTTAATTAAAAGACCAGAGAGAAGTTTATTCCACGTGGGAAAGTAACGTAGGTCTGTGTATCATCCGAATATACGACGAAGAAAAAACCCTAAAAGTTCGTAGATCCGGATTCAGTGTAGGCGTATTGATTAATGACTCCTAACCATTCATTCCATAGAAATACTGAAACAAATGTTCGTCTCCATCCCCCGGCTATGTTCTGTCGTCGGTCTTTAAAGTCGTATTCCTACTTCAAAACTTTTTCTAACTCCAAAAACCCCCGAAGAATATAAAATACTCAGCCATCCTCTTCAGTTTACGTCTGAGGCAACTCTGAGAATAAACTGTGTCAGATGTTTTAAGACTGGTGGAAATGGGATGAACAAGTTGGCAAAATTGGAACAACAGGCCACCAAAAACACTCTCCTTATTGACCTCTCCTCGTTCCCTGAAGTGACGTAAAAGAAATATTACGCTGTCGTCGATGAAAGTGGACGAGATATTTCACTGTCCATCTTATCAACCAAACGTCTCTTTCCCAGATGATTCGCCAGAGCAAATATTGAGCTTCCATACCTGACAGACAAATATTCCCCAGTTTTCTGCTTCGTGGCCTTGATAACCTCATCTTACGAAAACTCAGACCAATTTCTTTCCATGTCCACTTCAATTCACACAGTGATAATAAAATGAGACAGCCCAGTGTAATAATCTTTTCTTCTCCACAAGTTCGCAGAAAAGCTATCAGCCTCAAGATTTTGTAGCTAAACTTCTCTAGTCTCTATAAAACTCTCTATTTATAGCCATTATACTGCTCAAACCTGAAAGATGGATATTTCATACTCCATAAAACGAACACCAATAATATAAACGATATGGTTTCAGATAAGTAATTGACATGAACTAAATGTCGTCGTGTACCTTAAAAGCAAACGCTCGTAAGTATGAAGACAGCTGAAGTAGCAATTTAGATGAAGCAAAGGCATCTCTCCGAAGAATTGATTTGTTCAGTCTAAATCTAAATCGACATGACTAAATATACTGTCATAAAGTTATGTGCTTGTGTGTGTTTACGAAGTCCAATGAGCGAGCCAGAAACTTTTGTTTAGAAAGTACGAAGCTTTCATCGCTCATGCATATTTCATAGAACCCAATGAGAATTCGATGTACCATTAAGTATGAGAACATCTTTTCTCCATTCCGCACAACCAAATAAATTCTCTTAGGGTTCAACTATTATACTTGACTGAGCAGGAACTTTCGGTGGAAAGTGTCAGGTGGCTGGGAAAAGTCTCATCTTGTTGGATTCACATTCTCACTCAATAAAATTTCACCGTCATTGTGTGTGGCGTGAGTAGTTGAGAAAACGAGGTGAATACTTGATTCGCAACAGGATTACTTAGATTAACCTCATTGCAGATTGGTAAATGCTTTCTCCGAACGATATTTGCTTTTATAATTGAAGAGCCAACTGCACAGAGAGGAATCGAAAGAAGTTCCTCTTTGAAGTTTTGGGAATATTAAACGATAATGTGCTACTAGGGAGTATTCTGTAGGCATAAGCTGAAGATCGAGTACATTCAAAATTACAGGAAGGAAAAACTTTCCTTTAGTTTCCTTATTCGGTTTCAGGCATTCGTGGAAAGTGCAAAGGGGAGGCAGGTGAAAGTGAAAGTGTGCACCTGACTTTCTTCCCCAACAAGTAAAGAAGAACTGAGGTTGAAGGCAATTAGGGAGATTTGTGTGGAAGACGTCAAGTCCATATTCTTAAATCCAATCCTTTCTGGCTAGAAAAATTGTTGATCCAGGTAATAAAGTGGGATGAAAGATAAAATATGGAACGGTTGCGTGGGACATAAAGATCTCCCAGCTCAAATATGCACTTTGCAGACAATAAGCTATCTTTATCCCTGCGGCCTTCTCCTTGGTTTGGAAACGGTGCACATAAAAGGGTTAGCTGATCATGCGAATTTAACTTCAAAAACAAATGGAGGACCCAAAAATCTATTAATATTATCAAAAACATTTTTTTGATGTATACCAGATAACTGGATGCACAATTGTGCAGGTCAAAACCAGAATTTTTAAAAAAAAGGTTTCCGTGTGCGTGACGTTATTTTTATAAGTGTAGCAGATTTCCAGGAATTACTAAAACACGTGTGTGAAAGCTTAAGTGAAAGTTAAGTTCAATATAAAATATTTTTCCAACAATTTTAAATCCTTCTCTGAGCAATCAACTCTCGTGATCGTGATCTGAAAAACCAACTTTCGACACATTCATCACAGACAAACACGCTTATTTCGTCCTTCACTCGTCTTGAGCGTGAGAACCAGTTTGCCTCTTCAGTTTCCTAATGGAGACAGGCTTCCTCCCTTTAGCGTGGAGACAAGCCAAAGTTGGGTGAATGGTATATCGTACCTCTTCAGTACAGACATTGCTATCTTTGAACTATAGTACAGAGAACGATGATTTAAAAAAAGGAAAGTGCCAGACTAAAAGCGTGCTTTCATGTACGCAGTTTATCCAATGCTCAAATCCTAAATCATCTTTAACCTCGAAAAGCCCAACCACACAGAATCTCTTTCCGAGTCTGAAGTACAAAATTATAACTAATAATTCACCCATCTCATAACACTTTAATAAAGGCTAATTGATATTTATGGCGAAATTAATATTATCCCTCTTTGTTGTCCCTGCACCAGTGGAAAACAAAGCACAAACTAATTAGCCCAGATGAGAAGGTATAATCATAACAAATGTGCAAATAATTTTGCGCAGAGACATAAATAATTAAAATTCATTTGTTGTTCACCAAAGAGAATGAATTAATCATTTGCTCTGTCGTGTGAATAACGACGTGTGGATTTATGAGTAAAAAAAGTTATCATATCTTTCCTCTGTGACAAATTGCACCTCTTCTCAATTTAAGAACTCTCAGAGAAAGTGGAGAAAGGAGAGCGTACGGAAATGAGGAAAAATGATGGGTAAAATTTCCTTTTATTTCCCTCCGCAGAAAAACTCGCTTTATCTCTGGGGAAAGCATTTCTTCTGTCATAAATTAAGTGGACTTATTTCTCTTGGGATTTCGAATCAAGAGTGTAGTGTGTACCACAACACACACAACACACCTATGGCCACTTAAGCTCTTTACTACTTTTCTATAGGCCGTTTATTCCTCCCATTTCCTTGACTTATGGGAATAAACCAAAACTTATTTATTGAGTTCTTTTATTTGGAGAAAAACTCGCTTTTGTATAAATCAACACAACAACAGGCAACTACACTAAGAGAGACAGAGACTTTCTTTGCTACCAATTCAATAAGCCATTTGGACCAAAGTCTCGTTAGTAATTCATTGTTGAGTATTTTCTCCGTCTATCGAGACTTTCTCCACATTTCCACAAGGCCTCAATTAATCAGCTCAACCTCAGATAACTCCCCAATCATCCCTTTAACTGCTTTTGCTTCCACTTCCCACTGGGACTTTTCTGAAACCATCGTTTCGTCAATTCCTCTTGACTTTTTATTTCCTTTTTTTGCCCGACTGAGTTTCTCGTTCCATCAATTTCCTGAGCTTACTACCCGCAGAACCTTGTCCTGCTTTTATGAGTCGCTCTTTGCTTTCTCTCCCTGAAGTGCCTCTTTCCTGGATGTTTTAAAAGCTTCTCCTGTCTTTCTCCATCTCTGTGGTAAGCTTGGTGCTGGAACGAAAGAATTGAGTGGTTGGGTAAAAGCCTTTCTACTTTGTTATTGTGGGAAGACCACTCACTACCACCACAATAACACTCCACGACCACAAAACGGCTCGAACCACCCTTTGCTTCATTATTCGGAAGGAGGAACAAAAGACTTGTCCTCCCCATTCAAAACACAAAAGAATAGGAAAAAGACGTATGCCCATGAAATGAATAGATAATGTCTTGCTACTTTCACCTTCCTCTCCTCTTGTCAATCCTCTGACCCGTCTCACTTTCTCCCTACTACCTTCATTACAACTCTACGTCCTCCTCCATCCATCCAACTCAATAGGGTACTCCAATCAACACTCTTCTATTAATGACAACGATATGGAACCAACTCGAGCACAAAGCACTGGGACCTCGTAAAAAGAAGACCTGCCCTGCGGGTTTCCTTTCTCCAGGGAAGAATGTCTCCTTTCTTCATTAACAATGACTCATTCATTCATTACAGCACTTTTTCCTCCCAGAAATAACTCACTTTCTCCGCACTTACAAACACTACGAAATGTCAGCAGTGTTTTTCTGTACCAAGAACACGTGAATGTGTGTACTCCAGTTGTGTTAATTGTCTTGAGGTCTTTATTCTGCGCTGTCTGCATCGCTCGCAGATGGAGGTCTGTTGTGCCCAGAATAATGATCATTGCTGTGGTTTGTTGCACAAAACCACCATCACAATGGAATTCGAGGTTCGAATGGGTTGGATCACTTGAATTATACACAGAATACAAAAGCAACACAAGGAGAGATAATCAGTGAATCTCGAAATCTATTTAATTTAACGTGAGGCATCCTCAGATTTCTACGGATTTAATTCTTGCTAAATATTTGATTTCTTCTTTAGGTAGGTCTCAATTCTGTTTACGCTTAAGTGTAACAATTTGTGTGCTCTGCAACTTATATTTGCTTATTCTACATTAAATTACTTTTAATCTAAAGCTAATTCATACATTTGAAGAACCTAAATGCACACGCTCTAGAAAGCTTCTGCTAAAATGTAAAGAAATTCACATACGTAGTGTGTCCTGCGTTAGTACACATCTAGTCAAATTACATTCTGAATGCAAATGCATAATAAAAGTTTGAAGGCTTTGGTTGACGAGATTTGGTCTTAAGACAACTAAATGCGTGAGCGTGTCTTTTATGAGGCAGTTTGTGTCACTGTGTATGTGTGCATCGTCGAGTAAGGAACCAACTTGTAATCCAGCAATCCCACAATCCCCATCACACACTCAGCCATGAAGACGAAGCGAATAAAGCCATACAGTCTCTGTGGGGTTTGCATTATGTAAGCAAGCAGGCATCATTGTTGAACTATCCTTGCGAAACTTTAAATTACAAAGTTTAATGCTTAAGATAACTCCTCCATTACAAGGCTTACGAAAATATACACGTTTCCCCATCAAGTGAACTCCTTTTCCTTCCAACTTTCCTTCTCTTCGCTCAGCGAAAGTTGGTCTACTCTCTACGCTGCTTGTGGCTTAACCAAGGAATGCCAAAGGTTATTTCTCATCGATAAACTTCTCTAGACTTCGTCTAAAACTGTTAAACTAGACTCAGAGAAAGACTTTCTTTTCCTGTATTAACTACTGGTTTAAATACTTACATTAGCCCACGCTACCTCTCCAGAAAACACTAATAGAATTAAACCAAGTAGTAATTCACTTAGGACAAGAACTCTGCAAACCTTTTTTAACAATACAGAACTTTGAGTAAAGAATATCTCGACTCCTGAATGTCTACAATTCTCGCATTCGTGTGTGAATCTAGGACAGCGTGAATATTGGATCCTTTTCCTATGCCATTTCTTACATCAAACTTATTTCCAATTCATACTTCTTTCACGCTGACTTTCATCTTATGTCAACACATAATATTATTTTACTGTGAAAATATTATTTTCCTGTGAAGTGTACGCTGTAGTTGGTGCGTACCAGTCAGCGTAGAAAATTGGTGTGCCTACGTCTTGTCACTTTCAGCCTGTTTCAAACTCTCGAAAAATATGGCATCCAAAATTGGCTGGCTCATTCGTCTTATCCTCATTCAAAAGAGAAGTATTGAATGAAAATAGACCACTGTGCCTTTTCCCATGAATCCCTGCGTGGTGCCAAAGTATATAATAATCTCAGTTTTAAAGCTTCCTGTGGAGTCTGTAGATGCGACACATACGGAAATCATGGGAAATAAGAACCCCTGCTGGTATTCCTTTCCCGAACATTTCATTACACAGTTTTCCTTCTTTCGCTTGTATTCATTCAAATCCGAATTCCAGCACGTGAGAATAGCAGAGAGAAATGTAATGCAATAAAGTCTGCACTCTGCGACGAAGGAGACAATGCACTGGGATGCATGTAAGAAGGAAAGTACTGAAAGTAGTGCACTTAATTCTGTGTGTGTGTGTATTTCACGTGGAATGCACTATGAAGCTAAATGAGCAGAAAAAATGATTTCATCTCACTCAGTGAAGATCAAAGTTGAGATTAAAAGAAGGAGACAAGGAGAGTAGTTTAGTGTGGAAGAACTTTCTTGGGAAGATGTTGTGACCCACATAATGGAATGGGACACTTACTCCTTTCAAGTGTATCCTCGTAGAACTGGTAGAGAATGGACTGTGTAGTCTGAGATGTTCTAATGTCTAGTCTATAAGTGGAAAGTAGGGTTGCTCCTCTTTTCTACCCTTTTGGCCTGAAAAAGTTCCATCCTTGTATTTCTGATGGGAAGGACGGAAGTAGAAGAAGGGAGAAAGTCTCCCATTGCACACTAAGTAATGCAAAAATCGGTTGTGTAGAAAGTAGAACACAACTCGCCATAAAAGGATTTCGCACAAAGCAGAACACGAGATGGTTCGTATTCCGCATGCAAAGTAGAGATACACAGTCAGTGTGCATTGGAAGGTCTGGGCTGTGCATTTGCATTCCTCCATAAATCAGTTTAAGAAGGAGCTGAGATGTGAGATGTAATTACAAGGATGTCTTCCTCCATTAAGGACACCCATTTGTCACTCGCTACCTCTCTTATTCCCAACCGACATGCTAAATAGATTTTTCTCTCATCTTGGCTCCTGATGGATTTGTACTTCCCTAAATCTCCTTTTGAGTAGGATTTAGTACACGAAAACATGAGAGGAATAATGAATTGTTTGATTCCCTCTCGTAAAAGCCCAAGGTGCAACTCGACCGGAGTGCAATTAATCACAATTCCACGAGAAAGTCTTTAGGTGTACGTGAAGACTAAGTGTAGCTTCTTGTTCCGTAATATTTCAATCCAGGTACTTAATTGACTTATTATATGAAACAATTCAATTAAAGAAAAAAACTTCGGGTGAAAGGAGGTGAATTTCGATATGATAGATGAAAATGGATGCCTTTTTCTACTCTCATTATTATTATGCCTCGCATCGTGCAGCAGGACTGCTACGAAGAAAGAAGGCGACGTGCTGTACACATCGAACCGTTCGTGAAAGAAATCCGAAAATAAAAGGCGAGGGATTCATATCCCTGTTATTGAAATAGGATGAAAGTAGAAGTGAAAGAGGAATGAATAAGTCGGATGAAGGGATTGACAGAAGAAGAGGCAATATGCACGTTATCTCATGCAAATCCGTGGATCCTAGAATCAATCCCGTTGTTCGACTTCGAACAGACGTCTACTTATTCGTTCCTTCGCGTAATCGGCTGTCTTTTCTCTTTTTCGAGTGCGAGACGTCTTTATCACTTTCTGACAGCCCCATCATCCTCATCATCCAATCTCAGCTAGGCACATGAATATTTATAGACACCCACACGTCATTCCCTCATACAAGCAATCCATTATCACATCTTGCTTTTATTTCCCTTTCTCTCACTTCCTCTGATTATATTATTCCTTTCTGAGCAAATAAATGCTTTTCGTTGTCCCATTTCCATCATTTTTCACTTCGTATTCGTCTTTCGTATCAAATGGAATTTATTCCCATCCTGAGTAATTACGGAAAATCACAGACAGGTAGAGATGAAAGGGGCGACAATGAAGACTGCTTTTGTTATTTACAGAACCCTTCATCAGAGTTTCACTTCTCTGTTCAGCTTCAGAATTATTTATTCCTCTTCATGCATTTGGTTCGTGGAATCTTCTTAAAGTTCCACTCAAGCGTGGGTGGCTTGTCATGAGTTTCTATCAGTCAATTTCACTGCAAATTAATTAACACAACAGTCCATCAACCGACTAATTAGATTTCGCTTCGTGGAAGAGTAAATCAGTGGGGGATGTTTTCACTGCGGTTGCTCTACTCAACCTCAGAGAGAAGAGTTTGTTACATTTATTCAATTCATTCAGATGTTTCTATTCCTCTTTCTCCTCCTGCTTCAGTTCTCACGGGACTTATGCAAACTCAATAGAGGACGTCTTTCGTTTCTCGATAATCCTCTCTCTGTGACATGAATAAGACAATTCCACTATTTCAGGTTATTCCCAAGAACCATACAGTGTTGTTTTCATTTCTAAAGACGAGCGTGGGAATTGGTGGTTACAGTATCGTCTGTAAGCGATTATTGAGTGACTTTCACTGGTCCATGTAATCGTCCAAGCTCAACGGGAAATGAACCTCCAAATGAATTCCTCTCTGTTAATTAACGATCATCTCTCCTTTCACAGTTTCACTAAATTCCTTCACTGATGGGAATTCTCCCTCATTATATTTTAATACAACCTCATTTCCTTTTCTCTTCGTTGAGTTCCTGACTGCCCGCACCAATGCTCTGTGACGTGAAGCTTTCATTTTACGTGAAATGCGACTAAATCCATCCTGCGTAAATTGATAAGCAAATGAGAACGAAAGCCTCATTAACAAGGAGTAATATTAATATTCAACGGTAACTTCGGATGATGTTGATGATGATAGGGCATGTTATCTTTAACAGTATTGCTCATTTAATTTAATTTGGTCTAGATTGGCATTGTCGTTACTAACTGAAGCGATAGTGAGAGGATGGAAAGAAAAGAAACTCTCGTTTCTCAAATGACTTTCAGATTGAAAACAACTTTACTTTGTACCAAAAGAACTCAGAAAGTTTACAGAATTTGTATAAGATGAAAAGTAACGGGAAAATTTCTTCCACAAAGCTGAAGGACGAAATTGCGTGTTAGAATCCAACTTAAGAACGACACTTTTTACTTCACGCAACTTTCTACGGAAAATTGGGAATGTTCCTATAATAAATGTGTAAAAATTATGATCGAAATTGGAAGTACTTCTCTGGATAATACCCACAATTGTGGTTTCAATTGATTTCTTCAAAAGCTTTGTAAACTTCGGGGAGCAGTTTCCTTCAAGATTTCGATTAACATTTCAAAAACCTACGGTACTCGGTAGTAGGAGTAAAACTGCTGTTTCTGTCACAAAGAAAAAAAGAATAAACTTCTAAGAATTCTGTGCTCCATTTAATAGACTTAACGAGTAGTTTTTGTTGAGTACACAATGAACTATATAAAAATCCGATTATTTTGTACCATAATCCTAAAATTGGAAATACTTCTACTAAAGGAAACAATCTTAAGACTGTTTGAGCAGTGTGAAAGTATTTTTTTTTGTAATATTGAAACATAACCCGATTGAAATAAGTCGCTTTACTTGCTGAGAACATAATAATATGTTTTCACTGTAACCATCTATTTGCCTGTTACTTTTTGCAACAAATCAAACCACTTGAAAATTCTCCAAAACGTCCTTCCTGGAAAAGCACTCAAAGACTTTTGCTACACTTGAACCGTAGCAGTCGCAACTTTTCCTCCCCATCTTCAGTGTTGCAGATTTGAATTAATGCCTTGGCTAATTAATGCACTTGCATGCAGATGGAAGCTAAACAACCAACACAACTTTACTTTTCCCGTTCTGCCAGTGTTCCCTGAACCGTCAATCACAGAGTGTTTCTCTCAGCATATAAAGCAGTCAGTAGTGAAAGTGAAGGACAATTAGTTTGGAAAGCAAATATTTGTCTTCCATTTCCCACACTGGTGGTGAGCTGGTGAATATATTCATTTCACGACACGAACTGCAAAGTGTTCTCTTCCATGCATGGCAATTATTTCATTTGCTTTATATCCGAGCAAGGAGGTACAGCATTTACATTAGCATCCGTGGAATTAATGGCTCGGAAAGGTGAAAATACTAGGATCGTTCCCAACACAAATCCCTGAACTGAATGCCCTAGTCCCAACACAGAATCTAGTGGAATGTACGGGCTCACAGTAAAGTACATTACGAAATATTGCGTTTTTACACGCGATTCTCATTTATCACTAGCCATTCGAAAAAAATCCTTTAGCAATAATAATAATAATTACATTCGTTTCACTCTTTCCAATGCTGTACTTAAGTAGGTACTCGTAAAAGCAAACTTTTTACCAATCAATACCAGACATAATCTGTAAATCTCTCATTTCTCCCAAATGAACTTCCATTTGCACTCCTTTAAGGCTGACGTGTGAAATGACACAGCTCGAGCTGAGTCGTAATTCGTAATCTTGTTTTATGAGCTCACGTTCAATTGTCACACTTTTGTATTGCATTAGTTCGGTCTCTCTTGTTGTTCGTTACGGTTGGTTTTGTATGAGAACGCTGCAGCACCTTCGAAGCTTGTAGCTGTGTCCTCTAAGGTTGCCTTGCATGAGTTTAGTGTGTCTCATAATCGTAAAAAGCAGAGATGAGGAAGTTGTAAATGCCACTTCTGCCGGTTCCAAAACAACGACAAGACGGGAGAAGCAGGAAACTTTCATTAAGTTGTTCCTTGTGCTTTCCCTTCCCTTGTGGATTCCTTCCATAAACAAACGAATAACGACTTGGTTAGGCCCTAATCTTTATGTATGTGTGTGTGCAAGTCTTTTGTTCCTGGGGCGAGAGAATATGGGAGTGGTTCACAGTAGGTTTTGTGGGAGTGGCCCATTCGTTCGTTTCCATTCACCCAGCCTACAGGAAGAACAAAAGAAACCCTCATTAAATGAAATGTCATTCATTTATTTGCTCTCCGTTATGTAGATCGTCTCTGTAGGACAATCATCCCTTTCGATAGTCCAATAGGCCAAACTTCCTTTTTCGATTTCCCCTGCTACTAACTGTCCTCCAAGAGTTTTCTAACATCTCTCACACACAGTTTTATGGCTAGGAAATTTCTCTCCAGTCTCAATTTCATTTTATGCCGACATTCGATACACTTCTGGATGTAGTAAGTGGCTGTTCAACCAATTTCACACGTTTCTTATCTCTCTGTTTCGAATCTTCGTTTCCCTGCCACAGTAAGGTCAAAGATGGAAGCCAGTTCCATCCCCTTCCAGAAATCTGCTGACCTTCCTTTTGTTCCTTAATGTCAAACCCCACCGTACAAAATGTCAAATTGATCTCCAGAGACAGCGAAAATGACTTTCAAACGAGGAAAGTGTTGCATATGGTGACATTTCTCTTTACTTTCTCCTTCTGAAAACGACTGTCCATCGTTATCCATCATGTAAATTCCAATTTTAATATTAAACAACATCATTTCTCAAAAATTCCACTTATTGTTGATACTGCCGTCTGCTTACGATGGTTAACAAAGGATCTCTACGATTATCACCTCCCTTTTCATGCAGCCTGGGTCACACACGCATAATATACGAATTCTTCAATGTAAACCGGTCAAGGCCGGAACCGTTGCTTTCCATTTCTGGCTTGGCATAGGGAAATGTAAATGAAGAATAACTCATGAAGAAAGATCGTTATTGTGCTTGTTCTTCCCTGCATTACATTTTATGTGACATTTCTCACGCAATCTAAAGCCAAAAGAGGAATGAACAGAATGCATTTATTTCGTGAGTAGGAATGAAGGGAAATCTGGAGAAGTTCTGGAGATCCGTGTAGACTGTAGACTGTGTAGAAAGTGAATTTGAAAAGAGGCCGTGTAGCGCATGGCTTTCCTTCGAGTGAGACGGAAAATTCTCTACTGGGGTTAGAAATGTCCTGGAGAAAGTCTCGAGTAGTGTGGGACTCACAGTCAGTCACTACTGTGTCTTTCTACGAAAAGGACTCATAGACTACGAGCAATCTATCCGCTCTCTTCTGTAACTTTGAAGGACAACTTAGTTCTTCAAGAACTTCTCAATCAGCAGAACAAACTTTGTGCATTGATTTCGATATCATTGCTGGGATCTTCACGAGGGATATAAATTCATAATATACACGACCTACTTTCCTCAATTCTCTTAAATCATTTCAAAGCTACTGTGACAAATTATTCTTCGATTCTTATTCATCCTACAGTGTGACATATTTCAATTTTGTAAGGAATTTCATAAAACTTCATTCATTGTGAATCTTAGAAGGTTAAAGAAATCGACCTTCCTGCGTAAACAACTGAAACATTCTTTCAAATGATTGTGTCCTCGTGTTTGTGTCTCGTTGAAAGAAATATAAATATTCCCGTGAAGTTTAGAAAGTTATAAATAATCCTTTGTAATATTTGTATACAATCTCGAGGCTTAAAAAGTGTTGTAGCAATCAAAATTGGATCTCATTCAGCCCCTCAACAATACATTTCATTATTAAGTGAAAGGCGAGAGAAAGCTCCCCATTTCTAGATTTCAGATGTTAATGCATTCTGAGGACTTTTGAAAAAAGCTGACTCCTCTGTCTTCCTTCGGGAAAGAGAATCGATTAGAACGATAAATCATTACAAGTGTCACCGTTCATCAGATTAACTCACTCGACTAGAAAATGTCCTTCGGATTCTCTGATTTCCCTAATCCCAGATTAAACGAAAAAGCTCCTTAAATGCCAACGCAATCTCAGATCTTGTTAATACTCCCCAGCATTGTGTATGATGCTTGAACAATCGCCGAAGAATTCTAAAATACTCGTCTAGTTTTTTAAAGGGACACTTCAGTTAAGATTTCTCCAGCTTCACCCGTCTGAAGTGGACGGAAAAATTGCTTCGCTAGCGAATTTATACACAATCCAATGCCTCTTGTCTTTGAATTCTCCACAAAATTTCATTTTCAAGTTGACAAGCCACAGCTCAAGACTTTTGTTGTTGTGTAAGAACCACCGAAAGTTCGTTATGTAACATTTTTCTGAGTCTATTCGGCAAATTGATGAAAATATTCCAGTCTGTTGACCATTAAGGCCTGAAACTGTTCTGTTTCTAGAAGTTTCCGTTTTTTTTCTCTCCTAAAAACAAACACGCAGAAATCTAACGCTTCAAAGTACCTTGTGAAAGGTGTAAAGTACTTTTATCTGTTCCTGAGGAAGTAAAGTTTCAGCTTTCAGCACATCCGCACTGGCATAAATTGAATGTGTTTGTGTGTGCGTGAACTAGAAAGTTGAGCGGAGACAGTGCAAGTTACTATTCCTAAGGATTTACTCATGTGTTAAAGATCTGCAAAAAACATAAAGTCAGAACAATAACCACTGAGATCTGAAGACATTCCAATTCCAACCCCAAAGACGACTCGGTGCTTTAAAAGTACATAAAACTGAACAAAACATTTTAAGGAGCGACCCTTAATCTCAGCGAAAAGATTATTGGGTCAATCGCAACCCATTTTCCATTTCACTCTGTAGTATATGTGTCTCTTGCCAAGTCCCACTCGGTAAATAAATAACCACACAACTCTGGCAGTGGGAAATAGGAAGGCAGTGATTTGTGAGAAAATCTTCAGAACAGAGAAAGTCAATCGCCACAATCCCTATGAAATGCGCTCTCTCTGTGTATTTCTACACAAATCCACATCCCCATTACTGTAGCAGAGGTTGACCAGAGCGATAAACAACCCGTTTCTCCATAAAGTGCAGATCCTTGTTCTGCTATTCTTTATAAAACATTGAATAAGACCTCCAGTACTAAACTTTGGATTGTAAAATACTCACAGACTCTCTCAATCTAAACTGTAAACTCTAATCCAAAGCAACACTCCAAGTTTCGCTAAAATTACCTTCACTATTTCAAATCTCACCCAACATGAGCTAGTGTGGTAGATCTTCCTAAAAAGAGAAAACTACATTCGATCGTATCGCAAAACTTCACGTACATTTGAAATCGAAATGGTCCTTGAAGTCCTAGTGAGCGTGTCTCACTTCGCCGGTGAGTGTGTTCGCTTTTTTGAAACATTTTCTATCAATTTACAATTTACTGCATCGACACATTCACGCTCAACGTATTGAGTTATTGAGCATCGAAATATTACAAGGATAAAGTATACGAGAAAAGTATCCTTAAGAAAAGCCCGTTCATTCACCAGATAAGCTTGTCATACTTGTTCCTCCACAATGTGATTTCCTTCTACACATGTAGGAAGCTCGAAATCTAAATCCAAAATCCAACACTCTCAACAATTCCTCCTTGTTGATTCTCTCAATTGGATTCAAAAGAGGAGAAAACTTTCTTCGACGGATTTGTCCCAACACAATACTTTTGTGTCACAAGACATAAACCGCAAAAGGAGAAAGAGCTCCCCTGAGGGATCCTACGATTTTTTCTCCATGGCACATACACTTTCGAAAGCCTTGTGGCACGCGTACACACGTCTATTTCTTACGATTCTACTCACTCACGTTGCTCTGCTGGAGTTAACTGAGCTTCCTGGTAATTTGCCGGAAACCAGGTGGTTGTAACTATCCTCAATTTCTAGAAGTATTTACCAACACACTAACCAAATCCTATTTAATAAGTAGAAAATACATTTCTTTTCTTCTGGCTGAGCAACGCTGCTCCACTTCGTGCGTCTTTATTTAAGAAGGATGAAGAGGTGGTCGCATGCAGGTTCTCATTTAGAAGCAGCTAGGCACATTCAACAACGATTCAACATTGTCGAGAAGCACGTGAGGAAAGAAATGAAATTTTTGTTCGTGGGAATTACACGGGAGAAGAAATAATCCTTGGTTGCTGCAGAGTAAAAATAATGAAGCCGTAAAACCACATCAATCCTCATATGGAAAGAGAGGCTAGTATGGATTTCTGTAGAATCATTTCATAGAGAGCAGCTAGGAGAGAGAGACGTACGTAGGCAGGAGTGAGCGAGGGTTGGCTTGTGTAAGGTTGAGTGACTCTGTTCACTGTTTAAGCTGAGATTATGAAAACTTCCGGATATATAAGAAATATACTCTCTTCATCTCTTTCGAATTCATATCTTCTTCTTGTGGGAGAAAGAGAGCCTCTCCTCTTCTTCTTGAAACCTGTGCTCATTCATCCGCAAAGGGTTCTTCTACTCTATTCACTTGGTCTTTAATAAGACCCTTTTCCTCAGCACACATTCACCGTGCATGTCAACGAGATCCTTTCTCAAGATAATAGAAATACTAGACAGCTCACGTACAAAGATGGAACGGGTTTTGTAATAAAAGGTAAATTTCTATTTCTATGCTTTATGCCGTCGTTGCTCTGTTTCCTCAAGAATGAGAGCAAACATAATCTCAGATGACAAAACATATTCCAACCAAAAGTTGTTCTTTATTTTTCAAGCCTCAGTTGTTATATTCCCAAGGCTGAGGTGAATTCTAACGATTTCCACAGCGTCTTACACATATAGACACAGACTTCCTTCCAGCTATCCAGCTACAGTTCAATTACAAAATAAGAACAGCGTATGTCGTGTTAATGCATAACCACACGAGAAATAAGGGAGATGTGATCTTTCCCCGCAGAGAAATAAGTATATTGTGCATTATAATAATTGGAATTAGATACGTATCTACATTCATTCCCTTCATTCACTATTCAGGGGCCTT
>JAQGAD010001548.1:0-18685 GCA_034696625.1 Isotomurus palustris | reverse complement strand
GACGACGAAGAGGAGATGACCCGTAATTTAATAATAACTTCTTAAGGAATGAGAGAGAATTTATGGTGATGAATTGAGAGAGAGAGAGAGAGAGAAGATAGGGACACACAACAGATGCTAATCTATTAATACTGTTAGTTACATTATTACTCTAAATTACTTGTATCACAAACGATTTAAACGGACGTTGATTGGGGGTGGGTGTGGTTTTGGGGTACTACAAAGTGGGGGTGGTGGCTGGTTGGGGGAGTATTGCTGTATGAAATGCACTTGTATATATATTACTAAAGAGAAGTGTGTTGTAGTAGTAGTGATTGTACGTAGCATTTTTTAGATTTTGACCTGATCGAATTCGAGTAGCATGGCGGGTGTTTGTGACCTTGAGTTGAGTTGCGAGGTCAGTTGGTCTTTGGCCTTGAGCGCTTGACTCAGTTGACGTCGGAGGTCCAGTTCGCTAGCCCGCCACATTTCGATTATCTGCGACTTCGAGAGACCCACGAGGTTCGCCTTGTCCAGCGGAGAGTACAACTCGTACGAGTCTTCGTCGCTTCCGTTTGTCGCGACGCGGAGGCCGCCGTTTCCGAGGTCGGAGGAGTCTTCTTCTTCCTCCTCCTCCTCAGAGTCCTCGTGGGAGAAGTTGGGGTCTCTCGTTGAAGTGTTCGTGGTGATGGTTGTGGGAGGAGGAGGAGGAGGAGCGGGTGGAGGGGGTTTCCTCAGGATTCCCTGGGGGGTGGGGACTCTGTGTTGAAGGAGACCTGAGGAGGTGGTGGACGAAGGAGGGAACTGACTTGTCCACTGGATTCTTCTGTTGGAGGAGGGGTGGTCTCCTGCGGCGGAGGAGCAGGTGGAGTCGTCGATGGAGTGTTGGTGGGTGTAGACGGGCCTCCTTCCTCCGGTGGGGTACTCTGCGATGAGAATCTCTTCCCCGGGGAGGTGGCCCCTGCAGAGACGAGGGGGGGCGCACGCCGTCTCGGAGTCGGCTAGCGTGTTGCTCTCACTCATACGGCCCTGAATGGAGTAGACCGTCGAGGACGCGCTCTCCTCTGTTGTGGTGTCGCGCGTGGAGGACCGCGCTGATGGGTGCTGCTTCTCCGCCATCTGGACGCTACACATACGAAGGTCCGCGGGTTGGATGGGGTGGAAGGGGGAGGGGCAATAATATAAGTTAAGCGTTAGTGGGTGTGCCGCAAAGTGTGTTACTACTAAGAGAGTATAATATAATAAAGTCTCGTACCGTTTGATTTCTTGTATCATTTCGTAGAACTGAGCTTTAGATTTCCTCCGTCGCCTTTGCTCGTGTTCCTTCTGGGGAAAGAGAAGGTGAAAGTTTTGTGCGGGGTGGAAGGAAACAAAAGTCATCGCTTACCCTTTTGACGCTCTTCTGGAAGAGGGACGTTATTTGACCCTGTCTGAGCGTGTTGGCGAGTTCCTTTGCGGCGTGGTGCGGCGACACGAGTTCCACACAGTTGATGAACCGGTACAGTTTCTGTACAAATTAATCCCAATTAGAAGAATGGACACAGGTCATGCAGAACGACTGTCCTTAATTAGGGATTATCATTGTCCCATTGACGGACGGAACTCAGATGAAGAGGCACATGGCTCATTAAGCACAGCCACCACCACCACCCCACCACCTCCGTCAGTCAGTCCACCGTCCGTCGGTTATAGATGTGCAGATAATCAGATATTCTTCTACTGAACCTACTCATTCTGTCGGTGGTGGTGGTGAAAGGGACACACACACAGGGCAGACTATAAGTATAAGTTACAGTGTGTTAAGTGTTAAGCAGAGTCGGTGGTGTGTGTTTAAGTCGGAGAGAAAGGAGAAGAGAAGTGGGAGAAATGGATTCTGCTTTGGGATCTTCTCTCCTCCTTTCCTCCTTTCACGGAGGAGAGAGTTACCAGCAGCAGCAGCAGCAGGCGATCGATGAGGAGATGAATATAAAAAACCGATCTGCTGCTGCTGCTGCTGCTGTTGGTGATGGTGGTGGTGGGTGTTACCTGAGAGAAGAACATGACGTTGGGTGACCTCCACAGCGTCCCCTTCGGCCGTGACCTCCAATAGGGCAGTGCGTGTTTGAAGATGAAGAGTTCGAAGAAGAGGATGAGGATCCCAAGGAACATGGCCACTCCCAACATTATCAGCATCCCCACCACCGCGTCAACCCCCAGCGCCTAATAACAATGACACATATCTCGTAGTGGAGTGTGACCTGATTGTTGAAGGTGGTAGTTGTGATTGACCTACTCTCGCTCCCTGTTGTTGTGCTTTGGTGAAGCAGTGCATCTGTCCGTACCACTTTCCCTGGAGGTAGTCCATGTACCCGTTCCCCAAGTACTTGGCTATCACCGATGACACACTCTCCTAAGCACAAGAAGAACAGAACAGAGGACAGTTGGAATAGTTGGAATGTTGGGGCAAGGTGAGACACACACACACACACCGGTCGTATAACTGAGGTACCTTGAGTGGAAACCCTTTTGACATGGCGACGGCGTAGGTGTCGTCTCCGATTTTGTCGTGATCCGAGACGTCGATGAGTGAGCATGAGGAGTCGGTGCCGCGGTAGTAGTCGAGGAGAGGGCCGTCTCCGATGAGGAGGTCGAGGCTTCCGTTCCTGAATAAATGCACACACACATTGACACGTTATGAATAATTGTGACCATATTAAGTGAGTGTGGTGTATTTGTTTGAGGGGGGATTATTAGATGAGACACACGTTGTGTGACAAGAAGAAGTGTGAGGAGTAAACTTGCTTGAGCATGTTGACGCCGTGTTGGAACGAGTGAACGGGGAACTGTTGGATGTGTTCCCAGAGGTGTGGGTTCTCGCGTTTGATGTAAAAGTCGGTGGCAGAGTGTTTGACGGCCGTCACTCGCTGCGACAGCAACTGCAAGTCACAAGGGACATCCACAGAGTTAATCTCACTGAAATTTCGTGGTGGTGGTCGCATGAATTGTTAAGCAGGAGGAGAGGAGATGACTTACGGATCGATCGTTCACATCGACGTGTCTCTCGAAGAACATTCCGGCAAAGAGGGCCGCTATGTTGGCCGTGTAGGACGCCACGAATATCACACTGAACCCGCCCCATACGTTTATGAGGAACTTGTTCGGCCACGACTTGGGCGCCTACACACGTACAGGGTGTGTTAATTATGCTGTGAGAGAGTTGGCACACATGCAATGTTAATCACCTTGAAAGCGACGAGGTGTGAGAAGAGTCGTCCCCACACGACCCACAGGGCGGACGAGATTGAAAAGTTTTTCGTTCGCTGCCTGCCCCACGGGTTGAGGCCGAAGGGACTGAACCACTCGTACACCGCAACCACCAGCGCCGTCAGATTCAGACTGGACGAGGGGGAGGAGTCATGAGTGGGGGTCAAGAAAGAGAGAGATGTGGGTGTGTGTATTGCTTACGTGATGAAGATGGCGGCCCAAAGTTCTGAAGAGAATGGAGCGAGGAATGCGAGTAGAGGGACGTCGCGTTCCTTAGAGATTCCGAGTAGTCCGACGCCGGAGAAGAAGAAGGGGGTGGCGAAGTCGACGGCGGTGGCGCGGATGGAGGTGACGGAGAAGGGCGCGAAGGACATGTGCGCCGCGCCTGAGACTATCGACCCCATCAGGCCGTTCCAACTTCCGTTGTTCTAAGGAAGATGAATAGATGTGTAATAAAGATTGCGGGGCGGATTGAGACGGCGACAACAACGCCGACGGTGGACTCACGTGTCGTGACCCGAAGGCTCCGTCAGGGACGAGGAAGAGGTCGATTTCGAATTTGAGTTCGCGCGCGACGGAGGCGAGGAGGTCCATCGCGAGGCCGTCGCAGCAGGCCAACGTGTAGTCGATGTTCGAGGAGGGCGGCGACGAGGACGTGCGGCCGTCAAAGTCCGCGAACATCACCGCCAACTCGTCCTACAAGCAACAGGGATGGGGTGTAGGGTCAGGTGGGGTGGGGTCAGGCAAAAAAGGGTCACTGCGACGTACCTTGTTGTTGGTGTTGACCTTGAGGCATGGGAGTCCTCTCACACACGTCCTGTTGTCTTCAGCCTGGCTCTCCATGACGAAGGGGGGTGCGACGATGGTAGCGACGCGGTACGCCTTCGAGGGACGTTCCCCGGGGCCGAAGAGACCCCCACCGGGCCACCTGATTGTCTGGAGTGTCACTCCGTTTGAGCCTGAGGAGGAGGAGGTGACAGGGGAGACGGTTCCGACGGGGACCCACGCGACTTCTTTGTTCCTGCTCCGCACCAAGTTGAGGATCTCGTAGGTCGGGAGAGGCTGGTCGACAACCATCCCTTCGTCTGTTTGTTGTTGGGTGCTGCCCCCGTGGGTGGGGGTCAGTGGGGGGAGTGGCAGGGGGTGGCGGCTCATCAGCAAGTCCATTTCACTAATATTCGTGTGGGAGCAGGGATGAGAATATTGTGGGTGTGGTTTTGAGAAGAAGAAGAGGTTAAAATTGGGGCTTACCGGACGAGGAGGGTGGAGATGAGAAGGCGTTGTTGGTGGTTGTGAGGTTGGTGGAAGCACGAGAGGTTTCCGAGGCGGTCGAGGGCGTCGAGGACACTTTCTCCTCCGACGTCGTCAGGTTGTTGTTGTTGTGGTGGGGGTGGCTTTTGCTGCTGCTGCTTGTTGGCTCCTCCGTTTGAGTTGGCGAGGAAGTCCCTCGTGGTGAACCCGGAGAAGACCCCACCCATCATCATGTTCGTGTTCGTTGCTCCACTCTTCTTCGTCGTCGTCGTCGTCGTTATTGTTGGTTGTTTCGCGAAAGGCTTTGTGTCTTTGATGTTTGTGAGGGCGGAGGCGAGCGCGGTGCCCGTGACGCGCATGCGCATCTTGTCCACGTGGGGGGGCGGCCGCGGGGGGCGCAGCGCGAGGACTCCGTGCGGAAGCCAGTCCGGCGGAGGGGACTCCTCGAGCAGCTAAATAATAATGCGCGGTGAGTTTTGTGGGGTCAGGGGGTGTGGTCGTGGTCTTGGTTATTTACCTGGTGGGAGTTTGCTCCTGCGAGAATGAAGACGTAGTCTCCGGTGAGCATTCGCAGTTGCTTTGCGGCGTGGAAGACTCTGACTAGCGACCTGCAATTAACCTCGTCTTCTAACCTCTCTGCTCCTACACTATTCTGTTCAGGGTGAAGGAAAGATTCTGATGACGTACCTTTGGCTGAGGAGGAGAACGATGACGCCCTGTGTGGCCTTGGTGAGTTCAGAGAGGACCCTGAAAGGCGCGTTGGGTGCCCTCGTTTGGATGGTCACCCATTTGGGGCGGAGCAACGACGACGAGTAAGACTGTCCTTCGTCGGTATCGTCGTCCTCCTCGTCTTCGTCGTAGTCGTCATTGTCGTCATCTTGGAGGAGGAGGCTGTCCTCGTAGAGGTCGTTGGCGTAGTTGGTGTTGTGGGAGGAGTAGTTGTGTTTGTGTGGGTGGTGGGTGTTGAGTAGGCGTGCCTTCCAGGTGGGGCGTGCCTGGATGACCTGGGGGGAGTCGTCGGTGATGACGGTGAAGGAGTGCCAGTGGCAGTGGAGCAGGAGGTTCGCCACACACTGAGACACGTGGCGGACGGACTGAGACAGGTTGATGTACAGCGGCGACACTTCCTGCAACATCAACAGATAAACAACATCCGACACACTTAATCTCTGATGATGCAAATGACTTAATCTTTTGTGACGACAGTCTATTGTGGAAGTGAGTTGGAGTGTGAGGAGAGAGATAAGAAGAAGAAGAGTGAGAATGACCTTGAGGGCGGAGAGTGTGTTTGGGTTTGTTGCGACGAGAGGGACGCCGGTGGAGGTGGCGACGAGGGAGAGGAGTTGCTCCGAGTGATGTGGGAGGAGACTCACGATGGCCAGCGCCTTCGTCTCGCTCAGCGTCGAGCAGAGGTCACTCAGGAGGAGAGGCGTGAACAACAGCGGCGCTGCAGCAGCAGACTGTGGTTGTGGGAAAATGTTGGCAGTGTTGGAAGAAGAAGCAGGGTCGTCTTCGTAGGTGTCTGTGAGCTCTTGTTGTTTCCACGGACTCTGCTGTGGGTGTGACGACTGTTGTTTCCCAAACACAAAGTTGGTCACAGACCACGTGAGGTTTCTGTCGGGGAAGTCGAGTTGGGAGACGAGGTCGGTGGCCGTAACAGCGTTGAGGGTCTTGTGCAGCGTCCTCGAGAGGCCAAGCGATCGACGCGTGTCGTCCGGGAGAATCGCCACCACTTGGAGCGTCGTCAGCGATGGGGACAGGAAGTCGGTGTTGCTGCTGCTGCTGCTTCCAGTGTTGTAGGAGTTGAGGAGTGGTGACCGGGGGGGTCGCCTTATTCTGGAGGGGGTGGTCAGGTGTGGGAGGAGGAGCATAACGGTAGTTAGAATAAGAAGAGAGTTGTACAAATAGTAGTAGTGGTGCATAGTTAGGCCGAGCAGGGAACTGTTGAAGTTGAAAGGTACTGCGGTGGTGGTGGTGGTGGGTTTGTGAGCAGCAGGTCAGCTAGTGTTTCTTGGCGGTGATTGCGGTGACGGTGGGGGTGGTCCTCCGGTGACGTCGTCCACTGGTGAAGTGATGATGATTTTGTTAGTGATGATGGTGATGGTCGTAGTGGGGGCATCTGAGAATAACAAAAGAGATGATATTAAGTAGATGGTGGTGGTGGTGGTGGTGTGATTAAGTGCTTACGTTAAGAGTAGTGGCTGCTGTGTTGGTGAGGGAGAGAGTTACTGTTGAGTGGAGAAAGTGGACTGGAGAAAGTGGACCGTGTGGAGATGCCTTTTATATGGGAAAAGTTAAGGAGATGATGCGGCCAGCCTCTCTCTCTCTCTCTCTCTCTCACTCCCCCGAACTGATACGAATCGCACCGACTATCATGATGACACTGCTACCGGAGGAACACACACACACACACACACAGATGAACTTTGACATGGTGACATGATGATGACCTGTGTGGCAGTATGGTCACTGGAGGAAGGATGACATTAATATTGGAAGGAGTTCTTATCTTGTGTGTGGTTGCCAACGAAGTGCTTTAAGGCGGAAGTAGTTGGGTGAAAGTGAGACATGAGGGGAAAGGAGGATTGTGGGGTAAGTTGAGACATTTGTTGGTGGTGTTGTTTAGTGGGAGGATTTGGTGGTGGTGATGATGATGACAGAATAAGAAGAAGAAGTGTCTCGAGAAGAATAAAAGTGGTGGTGACCTGGATTTGGAGTGAGAGATGAGTGACCTTTTTAGGTCAGCGTTGGGTTACTTGAGTAACTCTGTGTCGTCGCAGGGAGGAGGAGTGGGTGGAGGGAACAATGGGGGTGGTGGAGGGAGTGCAGGTGGAGTGGGGGGTGGAGGATTGTATGCGAGTGCCAGTGGGGGTGGGTCTGAGGAGGGGAGCAGCAGTGTGGGTGATGTCGTAGCGTTTACATTCCAGGGGAAGACGAGGAACGTCAGAATCAACAAACTCATCGCTGAAGGTCAGCAGCAGCAGTCGAATTGTCATTCTTGTGGGAGTGTCCACTGATCATGTGTTGTTGTTGTTGTTTGTGGTACAGGTGGATTTTCGTATGTGTACCGGGGGGTGGAGGTTCAGACGGGGGAGGTCGTTGCGATTAAGGTCAGTATACTTGCACACACGGTCATGAAGGTCACGTGCTGATGACGCGTGTTGCAATTGCAGAAGATGTTATCGGTGGACGCGGCCTCGTTGAAGAGTGTTGAGGAGGAGGTTGGCTACATGGGTCAGTTTAGTCACGTGAATGTGGTCAAGTTCTTTGGGTCCGTGCGGAGGTCACCGGGTGGAAAGCGGAGTGAACATTTCCTCGCGATGGAGTTCTGTCCCGTCCGACTCCCGACGCCCCCACTCAGAATCCAGCACACCGCGCAGGTCTTTGCGCAGACCTGCAGGGCCGTCAAGTACCTTCACGACTTTGGAATCGTGCACAGGGACATCAAGGTACTATAATATTAAGACACTGATTGCTGTTCAGGGTGTGTTAGTTGCTGATGACGTGATGATTGCAGCTGGAGAACCTGTTGATAGGAGTGGACGGGTTGTTGAAGTTGGTGGACTTTGGTTCGTGTACGATGGAGAAGGTGTACCCGTCGGCGGAGTGGTCGATGTCGCGTCGTACGATAGTGGAGGAGGAGATGGCGGCGAAGACGACTCCGATGTACAGGGCGCCTGAGATGCTTGACCTCTGGTCGAACTACCCCATTGACGAAAGGGTCGACTTGTGGGCGCTGGGGTGTTTGTTGTTTGCGCTGAACTTTGGCCAGCACCCTTTCCACGACTCAAACAAACTCGCCATCCTCAACGCGAATTACTCCCTGCCGAAGGGCGTCTCGGATTCGGGGCCAATCGTGTCCGTCGTGAGGGGGCTGCTGAGGGTGGACCCGGGGGAGCGGTTGGGAATTGGGGGGGTTTTTGAGGTGCTCCAGTCGATCGCTGAGTCGCAGGGGTTCGCACTCGGGGAGCCACTACCTTTTAAACCAATCGCGAGTCCTGTTGTGCCGGGGAGGGAGGGGTTCGTTGAAGGGGGTGGAGTGAGTGAGCAGGAAGGGGGTGGGGGGATTGTGAACCCTCTCAGTGGGAGGATCCATGTTGGGGGAGATCAGCATACTCATGGGGGAGGAGGTGGCGGCAGTGGGAGTGGTTATTCCAGTGGAGGTGGTGGTGCTGTGATTGGGGGGAGTTTACTCAGCAGTCTCAAAGGTAAGGGTTCATACAAAAGGGGGGTGTGGTTTTGAGTTAATTATTGAATTTATTGAATGTGGGTGTGGTTTTTGTTTGTGTTGCAGGGGGAGCGGCGAGTTTGTTGAAGAATATAAAGGAGCAGAGTCAGCAGTACCTAGCTGCACAGCCAGTGGGGGGTCCGCAGCAGCAGCAGCAGCAGCAGCAAGTACCTTCAGGAGGTGGGGGAGGAGCGAGTAGAGGACCTCCGTCGCGACCACCCCCACCAGGTCAAACGAGGAGCGCGAACATTGAATTTGAGAATAAGGAGTACGAGGAGCATCACCAGCCAAAGAGACCGCCGCCTCCAAGACCTGCAGCAGTGTCAGCGACAGCAACGGCGCCGCCCCCTTCGCGCCCGGCTCCTCCGAAGCCTCCGCCCCCTCAGAAGAGGGAACCAACCGAAGAGATTATTCCTCCAACCACGTCATCAGCAGTGATTGTTGATGACCTCTTGGATATCGAGACGTCAACGACGCTGTCTTCCTCTGTTCCAGCGGGTGGGGGGCTGATGTCGAACGCGGACCTCCTGGGGGACCTCTTCGGTGGGGGTGGGGTGGCGTCATCGAGTGTGGCGGGTAGTGGAGTCCAGGAGGATGATCTCTTTTGGGGGGCGACTCAGAGCAGCAGCAGCAGCAATAAGAACAACACTGTTGGTGGTGACCTGCTCCTGGGAGACTCCTTTGCTTCCATACTTAATGTCGGGGGTGTGTCTGCTGGTGGAGGGCGTCAACCGCAGCAGCAGCAGACGACAACGTTTCCTTTTGGGTCGACTAGTCTTCCTCAGCAACCACTCCTTCAGGTTGGACACACAAATTGTTTGATTTTGGTTTCCCTTTTGTTTTGTTGTTGTTCGCAGTGGTGTTATTTGCTGACACTGCTTTGTTTGTTCTTGCGTAGCCGTCATCGTCGAGTTTCCACAACCTGAGTAACCAGCAGCAGGCGACGACGCCGATTCATCCTCAGACAACGTCTGGTTTGTTGGACGCAGGGAGCGTGGGTGGTGGTGGGCGTGGCTTCATGCAGAACAAGAACAGTTCGAGTCCGAACCTGTCTGACCTGATACTGGACGATTTGATGGGAACAGGAAGTTCGACGAAGCAACCGAGTCAGCAGCAGCAGCAACCAATGTCAATGTCGATGAACAAGTCGAATCCGTCGTTGAACAAGCCGAACTACAACCGTTCGACGATATTCGACGCGGGAGCGGGAGCATCAGCAGCCAATTCCTCAACTGCCGGCGCACCTGGAGTAGGAGGGAAGCAGACGTTGAACGACGTGTTTGGGGATATTTTGACGTCTCAGGGGTTTGGCGGAGTGGGAGGAGTGGGAGGAGTTGGGGGAGGAGGGCCAGGAGGTCGAACGATAAACGAGATGCGTAGGATTGAGGCGTACTCGTCTCCGACGGCAGACCCAGTGGCGCTGAAGATAAGCGAGTGGCGTGAGGGGAAGAAAAAGAATATTCGTGCGCTGCTGGCGTCGCTGCACACGGTCACGTGGGAGGGGTGCTCGTGGGAGGAGACGAACATGTCGCAGATGGTCTCGCCCGCTCAAGTCAAAAAGACGTACAGGAAAGCTTGCCTCGCCGTTCATCCCGATAAGGTAGACGAGTAGCTCAGTCGAGTTATCATGTTCAGGGTGTTTAAAATTGTTTGTGTGTTGCAGCAAATGGGGATGGAGTGGGAGTGTCTTGCGAAGATGATATTTGTGGAGTTGAACGAGGCGTGGGCTGCCTTTGAGGATCAGCAGCAACAACTTTAACCACCCCCTTTTTTTCCTTTTTTGTACTTTCAGTTTAGTAGGAGACAATAATTGATACATGAGATGATGATGATAAATCGAATAAATGATCTGCATTAAGTGAGACACGCGGTGTGGGTGGGGTTAATAATGAGAGTTTACTGATCAGCAACTAAAATTGGGGCAGTGACACGGGGAGGAGAATTTTTTTTAGAGATTTTTATTAATGAGATGATGATGCTGCAACAATTAAAGACGAGTGGTGGGGATGTAAATTGGTGGGAGTGTAGTGAAGAGTGATGAGGGCAGAAGATGAGTCATCGTCATTAAGACAGCTCTTTTATTCCTGAGCGAGTCTTGCGATGGACCCGGCGCGTCGTCCTCTGATTTTGGTGAGTGCCTGTTCGGAGACTTCTGATCGTTCTTCGGCGTCCTCCAAGTCGGTTTGTGCCTTGCGGTACTTGGCCAAGTTGAGAGCAGCGATTTCCTCTGCCTCTTCGATCTGTCGCTTGTATGTCTTGATCTTCTGTTGGAGTTTGTCGACGAGGTCCTGCATCCGTTCGTGGTTCTTCCTGTCCTCATCGGCCTGGAAGGAGAGCTCCTTGATCCTCCGCTCGTTCTTCCGCAGCGACTTTTGGGCGTCCGCGTGACGTCGCTGTTCTCCGTCGAGTTCGCCTTCGAGTTGTCGGATGCGCTCCTCGAGCTTCGCGATGGCCTTCTTTCCGCCCTTCAGCGCGAGGTTCTCCGCCTCGTTCAACCTGTTCTGGAGGTCCTTCGCCTGGAGCTCAAGCTGCTTACGCATCTTCTCCTGACCCTGCGCGTGTTCCTGCTCTGCACGGAGCTCGTCTGCGAGACGGGCAGCGTCAATCATCGCCTTCTTCGCCTTGTCGTCAGACAACTTGGCCTCAGACAGGATCTCCTCCAAGTCGGCCTAATTGATTAAGAAAATTATTAAGATTAAGGTTATTTTATTGAGAAAACAGTGTAAGAAAATGAGTTACTTGAAGAGTCTGAAGTTCGGCTTCGAGTTTCCTCCTTGCAGCGGAGAGAGAAGCGGCTTGAGCGGAGAGTTCGTTGATTTGTTCGTTGGCGTCGGTGAGTTCCTGTTCAGCGTTCCTCCTTGCGCGGTCAGCCTGTTCGAGGAGAGTTCTAGATTCCTCGAGTTCGTTTGCGAGAGCGTTAGCTCGTCGTTCCGCTCCGGAGAGAGCCTCCCTGGCCTCATCCCTGGCGCGCTGTTCGTCTTCGAGAGCGCCCTGCGTCTCCTTGAGGTTCTGCTGGTATCGCTTGATGTTCTTTTGCGCCTCGGCGGCGGCCTTGTTGGAGTGGTCAAGAGCGATTTCGAGTTCGTTGATGTCGGACTCGAGTTTCTTTTTCATGCGGAGTGCCTCAGCGCGTGCCTTTGCTTCGGCCTCGAGTGTGGCCTGGAGGGAGTCCAGAGCGCGTTGGTGGTTCTTCCTGGTGTTCTCGAACTCGTCTTCCTTCTCCTGGATCCTCCTGTCGATTTCCTGGCGAACGGTCGACAGTTCAAGTTGACCGCGGAGGAGTTTGTTTTCTTCCTGCTCGAGCGCGGCCTCAGCTTCTTCGAGGGCGGCCTGGAGTTCGTCCTTTTCGACTTCGAGTCGCCTCCTGGCCTTGTCCAGCTCGTGGATGGCGCGGCCTCCCTCTCCGATCTGGTCCATGAGGTCCTTGATCTCCTCAACGAGGTTCTTGTTCTCGCGGCGGACCGCGTCGAGCGCCTCGCAGGACTCGTCGTAGACCGATTTCAATCGGAAGAGTTCGGTGGAGTAGTTTCGGCATTCCTTCTGTGTGGAGTCGAGTTCGCCAGCGAGGTCGTCGCAGCGCTGCTTCCATTCCTGGACCGTCTTGTCGAACGCCTTCTGCTTCTTCTCCATCTGGTTGGCGAGGGACTTGGCGCGCTCAACCTCCAGCTGCATGTCTTCAAGCTCAGTTGCAAGGCGCTGCTTGTTCTTCTCAAGGGCCACGACCTTCTGGTTGACAGACTCGATCGTCTCCTCCGCCTCCGTCAGTCTCGCCTGCAGCTTCCTCCTGCAAATTACATAAACAATTAGTAGTGACGTAACAAATTGAGTGTGTGTGTCTGATGACGACGTACTTTCCCTCCTCGAGTTCCTCTGTCCTGGCGATGCCTTCGGATTCGTACTTGGCTCTCCATAGCTGAGCCTCGGCGTTGGCCTTTGAGGCTTGTCTGACGAGATCAGCCTTGCCCTCGGCTTCCTCATCGAGTTGTTCCCTGAGTCCGTCCTGGTCGTGTTCGATGGTCCTGAACTTGGCGAGGAGGAGTGCGCGTTCCCTGCTCTCCTCATCCGCGACGCGCTTCACGTCCTCCAGCTGAGTGGCGAGGGAGATCTTGAGCTTGTTCAGCGTCGAGATCTGCGAGTCGGCGTCCTCAAGCTGTCTGCTCAACTCGGAGTTCTCGATCGCCAACTTCTTCTTGCTGCCCTCCAATTCCTGGAGAGTTCGCGCGGCTTCCTCGTACTTCGCCTGGATGTCGCCCAGCTGCGCCTGCCACTGCTTGTTCAACTTCTCCTGGCCTGCCTTCTCGTTGCTCAACATGTCCATCGCAGAACGGATGTCGTTCAACTCGCTGCTCATCCCCGAGCGCTCCTTCTCCGCTCTGTTAAGTACGGAACAACAATCAGTTAATCGGTTATTTTAAACGGTTGTTAATGGGTTGTTGTTGATGATTACCTGGCCTTGAGTTTGTTGAGTGTGTCGATTTGTTCGGCCATTTCAGCGGTGGCGTCGTTGTGTTTCTTTCTGATTCCGGCCATGGCGGACTCATGTTGGATGTTGGCTTCTTCGATATCGCGTCTGAGTTTGGTGAGTTCTGCCTCTCGTTTCTTGTTGAGTTCGATTTGAGCGGAAGTGGCTCCTCCGGCTTCGTCGAGTCGCTCTGAGAGTTCCTCGAGGTCGCGTGCGAGATCGGATCGTTGTTTTTCGGCCTTGGCTCGTGCCTGTCGCTCAGCCTCGAGTTCTTCTTCGAGTTCCTCGATGCGTCCCTGGAGTTCCTTGATTTGTTTCTGAAGTTTGGAGACGAGTGACTGTTCGTCCTCGAGTTTTGCGGTGAGTGACTGGATGTCCTTGTCCTTGCGCTGGATGGTTTGTTCGAGTTCCTTCTTGTTCCTCTCGAGGTCAGAGACGGCCTCCTGGGTGAGTTTCTGGTCTCCTTCGATCTTCCTCTTTCCCTTCTCGAGGTCAGCGCGGAGTTTCTTTTCTCGCTCGAGGGACTCTTCGAGTTCGTCGAGAGTTTGCTCCAACTTGGCTTTGACCTTGTTGAGGTGGTTGACCTTGTCCTCGGCTCCCTGGAGGTCCTCTCCCGTCTTCGACCCGAGTTCCTGCAGGTGCTTCTTCTCCTTGTTCAGTTTGTTGATGAGGTCGTCCTGGCGCGCGATCTCGTCGTTGAGCGTTCGGATCTGGTGGTCTCGCGTGTTCTTGTCGCCCTCCACTTTGTTCACCGAGAGGTCGAGGTCCTCGAGGTCCTTCTTCAGTCCCTGCAGCTCTTGCTCCAGCTTCTTCTTCTCAGCGAACAGCTTCGTTCTCGCTTCCTCCTCACGGACCAGTTTCTCCTGCGCGTCCTTCAGCTGCGTCTCGAGGTCGCCCTGCTGCGTCTTCAGCTTGTTCAGCCTCACTCCGTAGTCTCCTCCCTTCGAGCGCTCGTCCTCAAGGAGTTTCTGGACTTCCAAGCGCTCCTGCTCAGCGCGCGCCGTCTTCTCCGCGTACTCGAGGATGAGAGTCTGCTCGTTCTTCAACGCGGCTTCAAGCTTGTCCGCTTTTTCTTCGAGCTTCTTCAACTCGTCTCCGATCTTGGAGGCCGCAATCATCGGCTTCAACTTGAGCATCACGTCGAACCACACCCAGTTCTTCATCTTCGAGTACTGACGCAAGTTGCGCTGGACGACTTGGAGCGCGACTCTACATTCAAAGTCATAAGACATTAGGTCACATCAGCGGCAGTGGCATCATTACGCGGTAAGACGTGTTACCTCTGATCTTGGAGCCGTTTGAAACCCTGTCGTCCCTGGAAGCACCTGATTTGTGCCTGCAGCCAGGTCATGATTTTGGCGACCTTTTCGTCTCGGACTTCCTCGAGTGCTCCGAGTGTTCCGGCGCGGAAGAAGACTTTGGTGTGTCCGACTCGGTACCTGTCGGGGTCCAGTTGGATGTGGTTGAAGCAGTCGGTGGCCATCTTCTTGTCGTCGGCGCCAGCGGCCTTCATCTGCTCGGCGGCGAGGATGATGTAACGATGTTTGAAGTCGGGGTACTGCATCCTGTTGGGGAAGCCCTTCCGGCAAATACGGATTCCTTCAAGCACACCGTTGCAAGTCAACTGGTGCATCACCAAGTGCGAGTCGATGAGACCTGTGTAAACAACAACAACATTGTCGGTGACTGTGGAATCCACTCAAGGGGGTGTGGTCGTGGTCGTGGTGGTGGTGGTTTACCAGGAGTCTTGACTTCGTTGGGGATGATGCATCGGATGAAATGGGGGTGGGTGGCCTTCAGCGTGGTCATCAGGTTGTTCAACTGCTCCTGTAATCATACAACGAAATATGTTAGCAAACTGTCATTTCGTTCAGGGTGCACAACAACAACGCTGCTGCGGGAACGGGGGTTACACATAATTTACAGGGTGAACGGAGGTGTAAGGGTCACGCTGGGGTGAAGCGCAATATAATAAGGGTCACACTGTATGGGATGTGATTATCTATGTGCTATTGGTAAGGGTCACGCGTGGAGTAATTTGAAATATGTACAGGGATGAAGAAAAAACCACGGGGTGTATATATGAATGAATGAATGAGTAACCCTGTAAGAGGACGAGACAGTGGCGAAACCTCCGCCCTTCTTCTTGCCACCACCTACACCATTTCACACCTCAAACGTGAGACAACAATTTTGACGACGACAAGGACAGTGACAACATCTTGATGAGTGAGTGTGCGTTACCTTTGCCACCGCCGGCGTCTTTGCTAGCGGCGTCTCCGGACTGTCCAGGATGGTCAGCGTAGAGGACACCGACGAGTGCGTTTGATCCCTTCTTCCACTGGTCGACGACGGTGTCGTTGAGGGGATCCTTGTTCTTCTCGAGCCATCCGGCAATGTTGTAAGAGACAGTTCCGGCGTAATGGGCCACGGAGAAGTGGGCCTCCTTCTGTCCGGGCTTTGGGGGCTTGGGCTTCATGAAGCAGTTGTACTTGCCGAGCAAGTTCGTCTTCAACATGTCCTGGAACGACTGGTCAGTCGCCTTCGGGAACATAGACTGCTCCTCCAAAATGGCGAAGATGCCCATGGGCTAGAAACAACAGCAGCAGCAGATATACATGTCAGTTGGGGTCAGAGGACATGTGTGTGTGTCATTGCAGATGTTACCTTCTCGAAGAGTTCGATGCAAGCCTGGAGGTCCATACCGAAATCCTCGAAGATCCAGTCGAGACCTTCCTTCTTGTACTCCTCCTGTTCGAGAACGAACATGTGATGGTTGAAGAACTGTTGTAGTTTTTCGTTGGTGAAGTTGATGCAGAGCTGATCGAAACCGTTTTCGTCGAAGATTTCGAACCCGGCAATGTCGAGGACACCGGAGAACTGGGATCGCTTCTGCTTCGTGTCGAGTGTGTCGTTACACTTCTTGACGAGCCACTTGAAGAGCCTGTCGAAGATCGACTTGGCCATGGCTCCCAAAGTGTAGCTGCACTGCTGCACGTTCATTCCCTTCGTCACAAACTCCGTTCCGACCTTGATACGGGGCTTGCAGATGTTCTTGTACATCGACTCACCGTCCGTTCCAAGCAGCTTCGCGCATTTCACTCCGTCCTACACACAATTATATACGGGGTTACGATTATGTCAGGTGAGTATAATTGATGTGCCGTGTGATGGGTGCGTACATCGATGGTGTCGGGTTCGGCTTGTTCTTCTCGTCCCTTCTGCTTGAACTTCATTTCTCCCATGTGCATGACGGCGGCGGAGATCCTGTAGACGTCGTCTCGCTCGGCGGCGGTGAAGTTGAGGATCTCGAAGGCGACGTGGGTGGCCTCGAACTCCTCAGCGTCGTCGACTCCGGGAATGGTGATCTTTCCCTGGGAGACGTAGTGGTAGTAGTAAATGTCGTCACCCAACATGCACATCTCCTTCACGCCCATCTTCTGCGCTGCCGCTGACATTATCTGGTAGAAAATGTGGTAGCAACGCTCCAACGGCATCTGGGAAATCACTCGCGCCTTCTCAAGAAGGTCTGCAATCAATCATTGCACCAACATATTTGTTAATTAGTCAAGTGTGGCTTTGTTAATTAGTTAATTAGTGGTGACGTACAAGACTCGATGTCAGCACCCGCGAGCTTTCCAGTGGGCCCGAAGTGGATTCGGATGAACTTTCCCTGCACAACAGAGAGCAGGGAGACAACAATTAGTGGTGACGTCACAAAGATGATGACGTAATAATGAAGAGTGTGCTTACGAAACGGGATGAGTTGTCGTTCCTGGTAGTTTTGGCGTTACCGAAGGACTCGAGAACGGGGTTAGTTTGGACGATTTGGTCTTCAAGGGAGATTTTCTTGACGTCGGCCTTTCCGGAGGTGGCCCCGACGGAGGCGAAGTACGCGATGACCTTCTTTGTGTTTTCGGTCTTTCCAGCGCCGGACTCTCCGGTGATGAGGATGGACTGGTTCTCGTTGTCCTGGATCATGTTCTGGTACGCACCCTCAGCAATGGCGAAAATGTGCGGCGGCACCTCGTTACGTCGCTTCCCCGTGTAGATTCGCATCGCTCGGATCGTGTAGATCGGGTAACGCTTGTACGGGTTGATCGCGATACAAAAGAGACCCGAGTACGTCTGCAATCATTCAACAAGGGAACAGTTACTCATTAAGGTATGATGGGGGTGTGGTCTGAAGGGGGGTCAGGGGGAAGCATTGCATTGTTGGGGGATTGGGGACTTGTGGGGAGGACTTATTAAGGAGCCGGATTATGAGGGGGCTTTTTTGTGGGGGGGGGGGTGAAAGTGGGTATAGATAATAAAATTGGAGCCGGTATGATGATGATCATAGTTGGAATGGAATGTGATGAGGTTGTGTGAAGGAATGAGTTTGGGCTGCATCCAAAAATAGATCATTGGTTGATATCTCTTGATGATGATACGGGGTGAAATGAGTGAATGTTGCACTAAATATGTGCAGGGTGTGTGTGTGTACTTACGTAGATGAGTTTGGCCTTGTATCGTTCCCTGAGATTGTGAAGTACGGATGCGTCGTTGAGGAAGGTGAGATTGGACATGTCTTCGCACTTTTCGTACTTGGGGGGGTTGACCTGTCCGACGAGGTCCTTTTTGAAGACGGTTTCGGATGTTCCGGTCCATACGGAGATGTTGTCGCCGTCCTGCTTCTTGATTTCCCCGAGGACGAACCCTTCGGCGGGGTCGGGAACCCAGCAGGCCGTCTTGGCGTCGTACGGCTTGCTTTGGTCCTTCATCTTCATCTCCATCGAAATGAAGAGGTACTCCGTTGGGTCGGGCTCCTGACCCGCCACGAACTTTTGCTCAATAACCATCTTGACGGTGGTGGTGAGGGTCCCTCTTCAAAGGACTTTTGAGTTTCCACTGGTTTAATTGATGCAGCCCTTGACTCTCCTACGAGGAAACACAGAACAAACAGCGGAGTCAGTCGCAGTCTCGGCAAAGAGAACAGAGACTGAGGAATTGTGATCCGAACTTACCCAAATCGAAAGCTGCTCTGATCGGCCGAGACCCGGAGGAATTGTGTAATGCTGCTGCTGCTCCTGAGAGGAGCTGGGTGGACACAATGGGAGCTGCGTGCTATTTCGGGAACAACAGACTCAGACGACGACGACGAGAGAAGGAATCCGATGTCACCAATTGTGTGTGTGGAGTAGTATGCAATGAGAGTATTAGAGTAGTTCCATATTGGGGTTGTCTATAAATAGACACGCGACAACATCAGTATCATCAGCGGAGAGGACTTTTATTCAGAGATGATGATGATGATAAAAAAGAGAATAAGAGTTGCATTAAAAAATATATATACAGGGTGGTGATGGTGGTTATTGGAAGGCGCACATGAGTATGAGTAGGGGAACGGTGAGTACGAAGAGAAGGTAGATGGATGTGCGGGGTGTGCACTCCGACTCCAGGACGTACACGTCGTCCCAGGCAGAGTCGCGCTCAGGCAATGGGCGTGGCAGCGTCACCACCAACTGATTCGCAAATATGAT